>JBBMEF010000022.1:10462839-10476584 GCA_037832685.1 Sicyos baderoa
TTTAATTCAACAACTAAAATAGGTAAAATTCAACTTATCACATCTTAATCATCACAATTTATGAACTATTAACTTCACTCTTTTTCTTAGTTACATAAAAAGTTATTCTCTTCCACGACATTAACTAGTATTAAATCAAATAAAGATTAAAAATCAATAAATTTAAATAAAACCCAAATCAATCACAAGCCAAAATCTGAAAGCTTCCCCGACCAAATTTGTAAACAATAAAACTAAACCAATTTACGAAACAATTTTATTCTTATCTACACACGTGGCAAGAAACTAGTGGACGGAAGGGAATTGGAGGTTCTTAAAGCAAGTAAAACCGCCGTCGACAACCAGATTATGGCCGCTGATATATTTAGCTTCATCGGACGACAAAAATACGGCGGCTTTTGCCACGTCACCCTCCTCACATTTTGCGCCCTTCAAAACTCCAAGCCCATTGATTATTTCAATTATCTTTTCCCTCTCAACCCCTTTGTAGAATTGCTCAATCGAGCTCACCGACATCGCCGTGGCCACCGGCGCCGGCGATATGCAGTTCACCCGCACCCCGCTCCGGCAGAGCTCCGCCGCCGCCGCCCTCACTATCCCCGAAATGGCGTGTTTGGATATGGAATAGGGGTGTGGGCCCAGCCCGCCCATGAGCCCGCTTATGCTCGAGGTGCAGAGGATGGACCCGGCCCCGGCCGGGACCATGACTCGAGCCGCGTGCTTGATCCCGGCGACGACGCCTCGGACGTTGACGCTCATCACCCGGTCGAACTCGGCCAGGTCCAGCTCGGCTATGCTCGGTGGCACCGCCGGCCCGGTGATGCCGGCGTTGTTGTACACGATGTCGAGCTTGCCGTGGTGCGCCACCGCGAAGTCCACGGCCGCGGCTACTTCTGACTCGACTGCCACGTCGCATTTTACGAACTTGGCGGTGGGGCCCAGTTGCTTGGCGACTTGTGGGCCTGATTTCGTGTCCGTGTCTGCAATGATTACGTGGGCCCCGTTATCCACGAATTCTTGGGCTGTGGTACGGCCCAGCCCATTTGCTGCCCCGGTTATTAAAGCCACTTTGCCTTCCAGCCTGATTTGATTCAAGAAATCGACTGTATAAACACAAATATATCTTCTAGCAAAAAAAAAAAAAAAAAGTGTTGATAATTTTTTTTTTGTTTTTTTTTTTTGAACAATCATAAATTATTATTTGTTCCCATAACTTTAAATGCGTTTGTAAGGAATTTATGCTGCAAATTCTATCCCGTCGACCAAAATTTACCAACAACAAATAGTGAAAGAAAAAAGAAAAATTCATGATTACTCATTTTTTTATTAAATAATATATCGTAATGAATTAAATTTGAGATAAGGACTTATTTCCTTTTTCCTTTTCATTTCATGAGTTCAACTACATTTTGGGAACGTTTTAAATTTTATAATTACCGTTTTATTGCTCCTACATGTGAATAGATTATTTTTTATTTTTTATTTTTTTATTAATTGATTGGTGACATAGTTTGTTATATTTTAATTGGTCATTCTATTTAATTATGCAATCATGTAGAGTTTATTGGTCCCCTTTTCCAATATATATATATAAAAAAAATGAACTTATTTCTGTTGTAGTATTTATAATGTATATGTGTCGCTCATTTTATTGGCGATTGGGTTTTAGATGAAATTTTATATCATCAAATATGATATAAAAAAAACACAGAGCACATTCAAGATTAAAAAGGAAAAAAAAATTCTTTATTTGAAGGTCATTTTCATGAAGTTAATTAAGGGTTATAAATAAATATGAATTACATTAAGCCGAAAAAGAAAGTGTGAGAGAAAAGACAGCTGCAGAAAGCTAGTGGGACGTGAGGACACTCATGGGTTCCTTTCCTTGTGAATTTATTACAAAACTTTATAATATTCTAAATATTCGCACATAAATTATCGTTACCAAACAAACAGCTTAAGCAGCAAGCAGGGAATGGGCGTGAAATGTTTTCCTTTTCTTGCCTTTTTGGTTCGGATATTCTTCATTTTGCATGAAAATTAAAAAAAAAGGTTCATTTATTTTAAATAAACATTTTTTCTTATTAAACAAAAAGTTCATCTTCCTATAAAAATAAGAAAATTTGTTATGTATACCAATTTTATAGCATTCTATTAAAATTATAGCACATTTTTATCAAAAATTCATTTATATTAAAATTTTGAGTGATTGAACTCAATCGAACTCAATCAATAACTAGTGATTGAACTGTTAAGTGATTGAACTCAACTGATTGAGTTCAATCACTAGTTATTGATTGAGTTCGATTGAATTCAATGACTGAGAATTTTGGTATATGTATAATTATTTTTCAATGTTGTGCTATAGATGCAATTTTTTAGCCAATTTTTATTATACATAAAACTCTCCTAAAAGTAATGTACTTTCATATAGTTTTTAAAATTGCACAAGAACTTAATTTATACAAGTCACCTGACTACAGTTCTTTTAAAATAGGTACATAGACAAAAAGTAGAAAGATGATTTCAAAATAATTGTCTCAAGTAAGCCATAATGTTTGTGAAACATTATCTTCTTTTTTTAATCTACCTTTTTAAAAATCTTAGTCAAGTCATTAAAAGTGGTAGGCTCAAGGATTCTTGGTTATGTTACTTTATCACAGATTTTATAACTTTTTTGAAAATATTTAGATAAAAGTTTTGTTTAAAATATATTTCTTATTTTTTTTTAAACAATATATATCTTATTCTAATTAACCTACTTTTGCATCAAGAAAATATCATCATTTTACAATTTTTTTAAAATATTTTGAGTACATATCGGGGGAATCATAAATACCAATTCTGGATTCGAACCCATGACGCATGTGTTGAATTGGTTTATGTTAATAGAACTTAATATTATGTTTGGTGTATAATTTTTATTCTAATAAAATGATTTTTCAATTTAAAAAGATATAAATTTCAAAAATAAGATTTAAAAAGTATACTTTTTTTATAAAAGAAAAAAAAATGGGAATCGAATCCTAAGGTCAAGATCATAAGGCCTCAGAATCTTCTTCCGAAATTAATAATATATTTCTTTCAAAACAACCAGAGCTCAACTGGTGTATGAAATATAGTCGAATTAAAAAAAATGAAAAAATAAAAGGGGTTTTTGCACGAATATACCAAATTGATAAAATATTTACAACACTAGACAAATTTAAAAAACTTTAGCAACCATAATCATATACAGTATAGGGTAATACTTTTTATACTGAATAATTAATACTTATTTATATTGTGTATTTGATTATGGATGCTAAATTTTTTAAATTTGTCTAGATCTGTAATTATTTTGTAAAATTGGATTATTCTGTACAATTTCCCAAAACAAAAATCACAATAACAGTAACAAATCATATCAAAATTGGTGTTGAGATAATTGATTGATTGTAATTCAATTTATCTTTTTTAAAAAATTGACTTTTATACCGTATTTGTAATCCTCCCCCAATTTAAACTAAAGAAAAAACACGAGAATGAAAAATGCAAAAGAAATATAATAGAATGAAAAGAAGAAAAAAAAATGAAAATCGAAAAGCAATGATACGAAAAGGAATGGAATTATTACCTTCTATGAGTAGAACTAGAAACAGAGCAAAACGATCTAAAACGGCCTCCGAGATCAATTCTGCGTCAAAATGAACGGCGGCGATCGTTTTCTCAAATCACACCGAGTAACTAATTTGAAGAAAAAAAAGAAAAAAGAAAAAAAGAAATCTCAGAGGGCGGACCTGGCGCAGGATCGGAGCATTTCGACGGCGGCGGCGGGCGGATGTTGTGAAAAGAGATGGAGAAATTGGAGTATTTATGGGAGGAGAAAAAAAAGCATTTGTGTGATGTTGTAATGAACACGCATTTTCATGCATTCACAGAACAGAACAGAGAGAAAGAGAGAGAGAGAAGCAAATTGAAGGTAACATGGGGGTTATACAAGAGCATATGACCTGTCATATTTAATCAAACACTTAATTTTAACTATTATACTTTTAAATCTTATATTAATTCATACCTAATCTTTTTACTTATGTCTCCATTTTGGATCAGCGTGTGAGAGAATATGAGATTACACCTCAAAATTAATTGACAATGAAGGGAGTAACACATATCTCTTTTATATTGATGTTGGACTTGAGATATTTGTGAGATCCTAACATGCCCCCTCGAGATGGTGCCTCTGTTGGGCTCACCAATCTTGCCTCTGTTGGGCTCACCAATCTTGAAGCGGATCTCAATTTCATTTTATTGGACCGATTACCTGTTTCGGCTTTATGAGCTCTCATACCATGAATATAGGGTTCCACCTCAAAACCAATCGACAATGAGGGGAGTAACTCATATCTTTTTTATATTGATGTTGAACTTTGATATTTGTGAGATTCTAACACAGCGGTTGCTTCTAAATACTTTTCTATAATTAAAATGTAGGTATTTTAAGTGATTAAAATTGAGGTTGTAATAATAACTCGTTTCGATTTGGGATTCATTTGGACGTAGTTGTTTAAGGAATAGATTTATAAGTCCTCTAATAAATAACTCATGTAGGTAGCAACCGATGAAGAATCAAATGCGTAACTACTAATCTTATGAAGCATGGTGTAAGATGTGATCCATTTTGTCCTCGATGTAAGAAGCCTATCGAGACCACGCTCCATGCAATATGGAGCTGCAAGATCTGTTACTGTGGTAGTTTGCAGATCAGAGGTGGGGTCAATTGTAGGAGATATTTTGGAAGCGGCGAAGAACTTGCGCACGGTGACTTATGCGTATGGCAGCTTTCGATTATCAAAATCAAGTATGGATGGAGGAAGTTCCTACGATCTTCAACGTGTGATTACCAAATAATGAAACTATCAAGTCGCCGAACCTTTCCATAATCATTATGTGTGCTTGTTTGTTGAATTTATAAAAACTTTAAAATGAATATTTTCTAATTACTCATAAAAAAACTATAGTAAAACAAGTTACTGTAACTACTCAAAACAACTCATCAATTTTATTATGAAATATAACTCCTTATTTTTTAACCATATTCATTTCTAATCATTCATTTTTTACTACGTTAAAAGAACTCATTTTTAACAACTTATTTCTAGTCATTTTTGTAACTATTCAAAATAACTACTTATTTCAAATCTACATCCAAATAAACTATATCCTAACTCATCTACAAAAAAAAAACTAAATCTAAACCAATTTTTGGTTATAAATTTCAATTCATAACTATTTATAATAACTTCTCAAACTAACTTCTCATTTAGAGTTTTTTTTTACAAGTGTTTTTCTAATTTTTCATAAACAACTGTTCTTAGAAATATATTTTTATTTTATATTTGTTTATATTAAAATTATTAACAAATTTCAGTTAATATCAAGTTCAAATGCATCACATGGAACACATTAAAATATACCAAATCTAAAATTAAATATTAAAATGTAGAGATTAGAATAAAATTCAAAATATAATAACACAATATTATCTTAACCTATTTTCATTTTATGAGGGGATTTGAAGATGAATCCCGCGTTAATTTATTAATTGTAAAAGGGCAGCCCAGCTTTGCCGAAAACAGTATTTTATGGGAAAATATGAAAACATAAAAAGGACTGTACTGTAAAATCAGAAAATGTTGGGGATTTCTTTTATCCTTTCCAAGGAAATGATTAAAGCTTTATAATAAGGCCAAAATATTCATATAATTATAAAGTATGTGTATGTACGTACAAAATTATGGTGTTTCCTGCCTGAATTCGAGGAGAAAATCACATTCATAACATTTTTTACTCATAAATAATCTATTTCTCAACTTTGGAACGCCAACACTCTCCTCTGTTTTTTTATTTTATTTTATTCTCGTATTCTTTTGATTTTTTTTTTGATTTTTTAAGTTTAACAGTTTCGGTAGAGTAGAGTTGAATTTAATGACTTTGAACTATTATTAGTATCAAATTATTAAGATGACTATGTTGAGATTACAATAATTGGGGGCGGGGAAAACTCGAACCCGAAACTTTAAAGTCATTAGGTGTACAATGACGCTTGAGCTATTACTCTGTTGGCAGGAAAAGTATATACCCCTACATTTTGAGTATATTTTAATTTTACTTTCATTTTTTTTCCAAAATTAAATTTATGTTAAAATTAAAACACTTCACTAGTATATTAAAATTTAAAATTATTATAATCATCATTTTGATTAACATTGTTCAAGGTAATGGACTATTTTTATTTTCAATTATTAAATTTGAATGAAAAAATAATAATTTTAATTTTAAAATATAAGAATCCAAAAAATATTTTTTTGGTCTCTACATATATTTTGGTTGAAATTTTGCTTCGGTCTTTATATTTTAAAGCCACACATTTTGCTTTTGACATTTCAATAATTCTTCTTATTATTTTTTTTAAAATAATTATTAATTTTAGTAGATGACAGAATGATTAGTAAATTAACAAAATATTGACTAGGATAATAATGTAAGCTAATTTAAAAATATGATAGATTAATGATGTGTAATTATGATGTTTGCATAATTTTTGTCAAAAAAAAAAACAATAATTACAAGAAAAATTTAAATGAGACCTTACCAATTTTTTATATTTTTAAATGAAATAAATATGATAACTTTTTATCTTCAAAAAATAAATATAAAATTCCTGTTTCTAACATTTATTTTTTCTCATCAATTCAAAATAAATGTAATTTCATAGACGATAGAGAAATTCTTATTTCCTTTCCACAATCTCCACATCCGCCATTTTCATCTCTCCAAGCTCTAAACCTCCATCTTCACCAAACCCCCCAAACTTTCCATCCCAAAACCCTAACCCTAACTCCAACAACTCCCAAAAAAAAAACCCTCAATGATCCACCTCTACTCTTAGTTCCTTTCTTTTTTTCTTTTCTTTTTCTTTAATTTGTTGAATGGATGCCCAAGAACAATTGCTCATAGTTTATTGAATGGATGAGAAAAACAAGTGAAAGATAGAAAATGAATCTAATCTTTATTTTAAGATAAGAAGTTATCGTATTTATTTCATCTAAAAATATAAAGAGTTGTCTATGTATCTTTTGAGTTTTCCTTGTAATTATTGTAAAAAAAATATTATGTGAGCACTATAATTACAATAATTACGTATCATCAATCTATTAAATTTAAAAGTTAATTTAGTCACCATCTTAGTCAATATTGCGTTTACACTTACTAACGATTCCGTTATCCAAAGAACTAAAATTCATAATTATTGAAATGTTAAAGATAAAATTTAGAAATGAAAAATGTATTTTTCCTTATTCTTTTACTAGTTAAAATATGTTTGGTTATGTGTTAAAAAAAATGTTCCGTATCATTTAAATTTTTTAAAATTTGAAATCTATTCTAAGACGAAAAAAAAGTGTTTTATAGAATGCAAAAAATGTAAATGATATTGTTTCTAAGAGAAATCAAGATGAGAGATAGGAGAGGGTGAGATTACTAGAAGATGCAAATTAGGGGAGGAAATATGAGTTTAATTATAATTAATGTTTATACAAAGCAATATGCAATAAATATTTTCAGCTACTTTTTTTTGAGTTGAACTATGATGATTTATAATTCAATAATCAATAAAGTATATATTTGAATTTTATTTTTGTTCAACTAAAAAAAAGTTTTTTTTTTTTGGGACAAAAAGTTAAAAACAAGTATAAATATGAGATTAGAAAAAATCATAAAACAATAAAACACATGCCTCAATTAGTATTTTAACTAAAATACTATTTTTGTTATAAAACTAATATGGAAAAGCAAAGCATCAGAAAATGAACAAATGGAACCGATTTAGAGAAGAGAATTTAAATAGAAAATAGAAGGATTAATAGTGAGTGGTGTGTCCATTCGTTAATTTAGATTTCTATTTAATAATTGATAACAATTTTCAATTTTAACTAAAGATAAATTATATTGAATAGTCTAATTTTACAAAATAATTATAAATCTAGATAAATTTGAAAATATTTAGTATCCATAGTCAAATGTATAATATAAATAATACTCGTCATATTATATTATGTATTAGTTATTAAGTATAAAAAGTATTACTTTATACTATATATTTGATAAATTTTTTCAAATTTTTTTAATGTTGTAAATATTTTATCAATTTGGTTTATTTGTGCAAATTCTCCCCAATACTATTTTAGAGAATACGTGGTAAAAACAGTTTTTATGGATTTATAATGCGTTGCGTCCAAATCAAGCGTATTAATAATTAGACATATTTTGGGCGACAAAAAGGCTAGCAAGCTACTATTTATAAGCAAACAATAGTTAATCATTAATAATAATATTTAAAAAAGGAGGTTGATATAATAATTAATAATAATAATAATAATAATAATATTAAAAAAAGGAGGTTGACTTGATTCATCAAATTACAGATAAAATCCAGCTGTAGCACAGTTTAAAATTGAATCAGGATGTGTCCACAATAAATATTATATCACATACATTTCTTAAATAATTATTGGATTTGCATCGGATGCATCTTATCTTATACTTTATTTATTTCCTTTTCTTTTTAACCCATCATTTGTCTTTTAAAAATAATTCAAATCAGCATTACCCTAGTATATGAGTTATCTGACCCTTAAAAACAGGGATGGATCTAAAAATTAATTAATTTGGGGTAATTTTAAATTATTTCAAGAAGTTCACTTTTTGTATATATGTTAAATTTTAAGATTTTGAAAGGTTAACCTAGAATGAAATCTATTTTTATATGTAAAAGAATATAAAATATCAAATTTTTTGTTTTTCTTTTGTATAAAACTATTTTAATGATTGAACCAATTTCGATCATTAAAAAAAAAAACTTCACCTATGCTAGACAAAATTTTAAGCTAAATTGAAAAAGTACAAGATTTAAACTAAAAATTTATACAATTATCAAAATTGATATTATAGTCTTATTTATACTAAAATTTTACTCGATTTTACTCAGATTTGAAAAGTTCATATATATTATTTTATTTATTTTTGGCATGGATTTTTTTTGTTGAAGTTGATATACTTTTAAAATCAGCATTTGACCTTGTTCTTATTATAAAATTTTATATAATAATATAGTGGTTCTTTTTAATTTTACTTGGATTTGAAAAGTTTGAAAGTCTATGTCAATAAATCACAATTTTACTCTCATATTCTAATATTGGATAACTTAGTAACTATGAAAAAAAACTTTTTAAAAAAATAAAGTCCTCTTAAATTTTTTTAAATATATTCTAGTAATATAGCAAACAAATGAATTTTAAAACTATACATTTTATATACTATAATTCTTATATGATAAAAATAGTTAATTATTTATTAAAAAGCTATATCTATGTTTTGTTTACCAGATTTGAAAAGTTTGAATTTATGTTTAAGTGGTGCAAAAAAATGAATTTTAAAACTATATATTTTTAGAATTTATATTTATTATATGTGCTGGTATGCGTAGAATCTAAAAATAAGTTTTATGTGAATATAAGTCTAAAAGTAAATAGAAACAAAGAAACATTGTACTATTCTCTCAAAAAAAAAAAAAAAAAAAAAAACATTGTACTACAAAAAATAGAACACAAAGAAACATGGATAATTTTGCTGTCCCCAACCCAACAATGTCATGATATCATAGAACATATAAACTAAAACTAAAATTATAATAATAACAAATTTGAAAAAACATACACATACGTATTATTATCAATATTATTTTATGTATATACACACTTTAAAATAAGTTTTATGTTTTATATCTATACTTTTGATAAAACTTTAAACTTAAAAGTACATTATCTCAAAAAAAAAAAAAAAAAAAAAAACCTTTGAACAAAAGTATTTATTGGTGGTTTAAATTTTCTTGGTGAAAAAGTCCTGGATAGAAAATTTATAGATTAATTTTTTTTTTTTTAAAAAGTAAATCTTAAATTAACTCTTTTATTTATTTATTTATTTATTTACTTTTTTAGATTAAACAATTTAAGGTGGGGGATTTGACCCAATGATCAAGGTCATTGGTTGTAAATTAACAAACTTTAAGATATATTTGAAGTAAATATATATATATATATATATATATTAAATTTGATAATTTAAAAATGAAACCTTAAAATAGGACGAATCTAAAAGCATAGATACTCAATATAAAAAAGGTACAGACATTCATATTTTAATCTACATTAAATTTGAGAGAAATTATACTTCCATCTCAAATATGAAAGATCCAAAATTTGAAAAATCGACATAGAAAATGGCATCTAAGGTTAAATTATAAGTTTGGCCTCAAAATCTCTCCATTTTTAATTTTATGTCTAATAAGCTTATAAACTTCGCCTTCAAGGAGTGTGTCTCACGATGGTCAAAGCTTTGAATTTTGCAAGTGTACTCTTTTCAAAGTTCTAAATTTGAGATCATATGACATTAATTTTTAGATACCTCATATGTTCATTCTTTCGATATCTCTTAATGTATGACCTAGGGACAGCCGACGGGTATAGGGTTACCCCAAAAATAGTGAAACTAAATTCTAATTTTATGGATATTTTTTTTTAAGCTTGTAAACTTTAAAATAGGGTTTTAAAACTTTAAATTTGTTTTCCAATAGGATTTTATATTAGATAAAATGGGATTCTCCTCAAGATAGATTTTGAGATCAAATACTACCTTAAATTTTAAGCTTGGGTTAGATCTGAATGTTTCACTTCAAAATCAATTGGTAATTCGGAGACTAATCTATATCTCTTATAAAGATGGTTCTCTTATAAAGATGTTGAAGAAATATTTACACATGAGCATCTCTCTGACAATTTTTTATATTTTCAATTTTTGTCAAATAAGCTATGGAGCAGTTCAACATTTGATTTTTTAATAATTGGGATTCGAAGCTTTATTCCCCTAATATTTGGGGCACAATTGGCGTTTATAAGTCAAATTAATGTTGGATGGGTATGGAACTTGGGATAACGTCCAATGAAAATATACTTTTAAAACTCAAGCCTTTTACTAAGTGTAGCAGCCCTCAAAGACGATTCAACTTTTTTTTGAACTCGTGAACACATAAGATTGAAAGTTCGAAGTCCTATTTCACACAAATTTTAAATCTAATAGATCAGGCTCTTACAAATTATGAATATGAATTATCAGACATTTTAAGAGTTCATCACCTACATATCTCAATATAGTAAATTGTTTTAGACAAAAACTGGATTAGACTTATAACTTAACTTAAAAATTAGAAAGTTAATTAGAATTTAGTAATTATTTAAAAATGTTGGTCCTTAAGCCAAGAGAAAACATAGTGAACCTTGTGGTTGAGTGTTCTGAAAATGGACAATTCAATATTTTTGGGGTGTAGTCTATTACATAGATCAAGTACCTTTGTTATTCTTTTTGCTTGGGACTTCCTTTTCAACCACTTATCATTCCTATACACAATAATTCATTCAAAATATACCTCTCTTTTTTTCTTTTTTCTTTTTTTTTTCTTTTTTTTTTTTTAATTTTTTATGGTCCCCCATAATTCTTTTAATATGTTCACTCATAACCCCCTGTTTCTGTTCTTGAAGTATTACATGTTTTGTCACTTGTCAATTAATCAATCAGATTCCCCATTCCCTTTTTCTTTCTCTCCATTATCTAACATGATAAATAGAAGTATGATATGCATTCTTTGAAATCTTATGTTCTAAACCCATGTTTTTGTCAAGTTTAATCCTTAAAATTTTATGTCCAGAGTAATTAATTTTTGAATTTAAAATTAAAAATTTGCCCTTCGACTTATCACTTTGTACTTAATTAAGTCTCTAAACTTAAAAGATATAAAACTATTTTAATTTTGTTTCGGCATTGTATCCATGATTTTGTCAAACCTTTACAAATCCATCATCTTACCATTTATTATTAGAGTTTTAGAGAAGAGGAAGTTTGAGAACTATTAACGAAGAAAACAAGTATTAACCATCATGGGATAGTCTAATTGGTCGCAGAAGATTTTGGAGTGCATAAAATGATGGATTCAAATTTCATGGTGGCCACCTACTACCTATGAATTAATTTCAAATTAATACCGTAAATAATTAAATAACATAATAATTATATTATAGGTAAAAATATTTTTTTAAACTAAATATGAAATTCGGGTTGGTTGGGTTGGATTGATTTTAGGTCAACCATTGACCCAACTCAACCCATGAAAATTCCATGATTTTGAACCCAACCCAAGCCATTTATGTGTTCAACACAATCCAACCCGACAAATTGGGTTGGGTTGGTTCGGATTTTTCGAGTTGTCGGGTTATTTGTGCACCCCTAGATGCTACATTGTGCCTTATACATGGATTGAAACTTAAGATAATATTAAATAGTAAAACATAAAAAACCTAAGCCTAAAGCTAAAGGCACAATGAATTTTACATATAAAAAAATACATGAACTTAATAATCGATGTGTGACATGTTTTCAATTTATGTAAAATGAACTTGTGTTTTCTATTTAATCAACTATATGTTAGCTTAGTGCATTCATATTTAGTATAAAGTAATAATAGATACAAAGAAAATGAATTTACAAACAGGTAAATTAAAAGATAGTTTAGATCGAATTAAACAACCTGCCAAGTCTAATATCCAATCAAAAGAAATAATTTGAATTGATTCGATCGGTAGCGTGATTGATTATCCGGTTTTGTGTTAATTCATTTCTATTCCACGATCACAAGTTAGGATTCCTAGAATCGATATTTGTAATCTCTTTTCCTCTAACTTGTACTCAAAAAAAAAAAAAAAAAAAAAAAAAAAAAAAAAAACCAATTTTTACCAGTGTTATTATTGTTTTTTCAGAACCAATTTGAAATTTTTTGGATCGGGGAAAACAAAACTAAATCTAAGCTTAAACTATAAAGACAAAATTAAGACTTTAAATGATCAAATCACAACTCAAATTTAACTCATACAGATAAATTCCTAAATTAGTTAAAATATCCTTTTGGTACCTCAACTATTAATTTGGTTACATTTTGATCCCTAAATTTTTAAAAGAATAATTTTGGTCCTCCAACTTTTGACAAAAACTTAAAAATAGTCATTGAATTAAAAAATTTAAACCAATTAGATGAGTTGGCTAAAAAATAATGATAAAATAATTCAAATAGTTAACTTGAATTTCATCTTCTCCAGAGCCATTTATATTAGGATGACTACAAGACAACGTTGGTCGTCAAGTAATAGAAAAAAGGGAGACAATCATCGGACAGCTTTGGTATATTTTTATCATTTGTCAATTGCCAGCTTGTCTTTTAACATTTCTTTAATCAATTAGCTAGTTTTTTAAAACCCCATCTAACCCTAGCTTTATCATTGACAAAATAAATTTAAATACCTATTATAATTTGAGAATTTACAATCAACAACATATTCTACCTTTTGTATTATATTCATATCACAATTTCTAAAATAATTCATTTATAATAAAAAAGTTTCTATCACTAATTGAGTTAGAAACTCAATTTGAAGTTCTATCACTCATAGAAAATTCAAGCAGCAATAGAATGAATATATCATTGATTGAATTCTATCACTAATAGAACTCAACCAGTGATAAAAATCAACTTAGATTTTATGCAACAAATAAATAAGTTTTGATTTTGTACTACAAATGAATTACTTTTGATTTTGTGCTAC
>JBBMEF010000022.1:10488376-10505238 GCA_037832685.1 Sicyos baderoa
ATCCGTCCACCAAACACGATTTAGAGGGATTAAGTTAATATGGATTAACTTAATACTTATACCAAACACCTCCTTATAGTTTATAGAATCTTTAGTTGATTGGAAAACTAACCAGTTCTATCTGTTTCAGACATGGACAAGAAAATGAAGGCCATAGTGACTCTCTTGGAAGAAGATGAGCATAACAGAAATAGAGAACTAGAAATCAAATACATACTTGAAGAGTACAACAGATCTTACCAATCCTTGGCTGAAAAATATGACTGTTTAAAGTTCATACTTGTTAACACACTCTATTCCGAGCCGTTTTCGTCTTCCAATGCCGAGAAATTTCCACACAATATCAATAGTCCAGATATCAAATCCGCTGCTGTCGACGATAGCCTCAAATGTACCAATGACATCTTCAACATAGAGTTCCTGATCAAGCTAAGAGATGAACTGGTTTTGAGTAAGCCATGTAGGCTGAATTCTGATAAAATAGTTAAAGCAAGAGCCAATAAAACGTATGGAAGAACCACGGCTCATCCCGATATTGATAGTGCTGAAACAAAGAGGATTGAGTTCGAATTACAACGGGTTAAAGATGTAGATCCATCAGTGTCTATTGCTATGTGGGAGAGTAGATGGAATGAGCTAAACTCACAAGTGACAATGCTTATGGAGGAAAGTCTACAGCATCAAGAGGAGTTAACTAGGAGAAACAATCAGAAGAGAGAAACCATTAAAGAGCTTCAGCGACAGATACAACGCCTAGAGAGCGAGAAGAGGGCCCTCCAAAGTTCTCTCAGATTCACCAGAGAAAAGTTTAAACCATATCGTTCTCCGATATCACGACTGGCAGAAAGGATCTCGAATAAACTTTGGCGGCAAGGTTGTTCTTGACTTGAACTTCAGTTGTTCAACAACAGATCCATCCACATTCAATCAAAACATACTCAATATTGTGACTGCAATTGAAATTTGTACTTGGTCGGTTGAAGTTGATGAAGATGATTCTTTTTTTATCTCTTGAGCATATGTCGTGTTAAATAAAATCGAGGCTCGAGCCAAGGCTCGGCTACTGTTCAGATGCTTCATCTCTTAATCAATAAAATTAAGCAGATAACAATATGTGTAGAGTAGCCTTTCAGATGCATATAGCTTCTAGCAAGATAAATATTTGGAAGCAAGCATAATGACATAGGTAACCTTTGATCTTCCATCAAATCAACAAATAGGAAACCCAATCTCCACCATACCTCTTACGCCAATTGAATTCTTTCGAGAGCGTCGTTAGCTTCTCCCCGAAGCTGAGAATCAGATCAAATCAATTCAAAGTATGGATCAAGTCCTTCGTGAGTGTCACCAATAATCTCCGCACGAACATACCCCGTCCTTAAAATGATGAAATCTCTTTGAATCTCGGACCACAAACTCCCGATGAACGGCTTTAGAAATTAACTTGATGACGGTATGACAGTCTCCGCAGACCCTAAGATTTTTGATAATGTTTATGGTTGTTCCAGGAGCAGAGTTCATTATTCCAAAGGCAACTGCAAGTTTCTCACTGTGAACTCTTAATATGATTTCTTTCTCCTCTTCATCAACATCATGAAGAACTGAGGTCATGTTTGGCACATAGCCCATCTTTTGTAGCTCCATTAATAATTTCTCCAAGTACTTGTATATTATCTCATGTTGAGGATGCTCTTTGTCTCCAACCAGAAAAACATGAACTCTGCCTTTCAGTTCAACCAAACTGAAGCCGGGCGGTTTAGCTAATTGACGGTTCTTTATCAGCGTCCTCATCCTTTCAACATCCGCCCACCTTCCGGCATCGGCATAAAGGTTTGAAAGTAAAACATAATACCCACAATTATCTGGATCAAGTTCAAACAATTTTCGTGCGGCAATCTCACCGAGGTCCACATTCTTGTGGATTCTACAAGCCCCAAGAAGAGAGCCCCAGACTACAAAATCAGGCTTCATCTTCATTCCCTTGATTAAATTGTAAGCCTCATTGAGGCATCCTGCACGTCCAAAAAGGTCAACCATGCAACCATAATGCTCGATGCCCGGTTCAATATTGTATTTATGATTCATGGCATTAAACCAGTGCCAGCCTTCTTTTAACAACCCAGCATGGCTGCACGCAGCGAGAACGGATACAAAAGTGATGTAATTTGGTTTCACACCGGCCTGAACCATCTTGTAGAAGATGTCGAGAGCTTCTTTGGCGCAGCCATGCATGCCATAACCGGAAATCATGGCCGTCCATGACCTTACATTTTTCTCTTTCATGCGGTCAAAAGTTTTCTTTGCCATTTCGACTCTACCACATTTGCAATACATGTCCATTATGGAGGTACCAACAAACACATTTTCCTCCAAATTCATCTTTATAACCTACATGAACCAGCAGATCAAGTATCATCATTTGTTACGGAGATTGTGACATTTAAAGCAGTGAGTTATGAAAAAATGACAAGCCTAATGAGATTAACATTTCTTTATTAATAATATTAACGATGAGTTGCAACATTGACAAATTTTATAATGAAAAATGGCTTAAAATGCATACCTAAACATTCAAATATTCCATTTTAATATCTCGATTTTCAAATACTTTAATTCAGTCTCAAAACTTTCAACAAATACCATTTTAGTTCTTGTGGCTGATTCTTCATCAATCATGTAATATAATTTGGAACCATTTTTTTAAAAAATACCTTACCCACTACCAGTGGCATCAAAATTCAAACACTTGACAATTTAGTCTCTAAACTTTAATATGCAACAATTTAGACATAATAATTTAAAACTTTCGACGATTTGGAGTTTATCGTGAAAATCAATATTAAGATTTTATGAGATTTCTTACCTTAAGTATATTGATACACAAATTTGGAACCAAATAACTGAATGGGTCAGTGGCGCAATGGTTTCATTGTTTAGTTGTAAACCAGTTAAACACCAACGTCATAGGTTCGATCCTGGAATCGGTACTTGTAATCCCCCTCCCCCAATTTGTACTAAAAAAAAAAAATTGGGACCTAATATGTTTATAAGTTACAGAAACTAAATCGTTGCCTTATAAAATGACATTTAATTTGAAGGAATTTTTCATCATAAGGATTATAATGTTATAAATTTTAAAATACAAAGATTAAATTGTTATATGAAATTGATAGTATTGTACAAATTAAAGTCAGGAACTAAATTTTAAAGTTCAGGGACCAAAAGTATCTTTTGACTGTAAAAAAAAATAATTAAATGGCTGTCTTGTAGATTTAACTAATTTTCAACCGACAATAAAAACAATGGCTCAGCAGCATAAAGTGTATGTTCATGAACTAAGAGGTCCTGAGTTAAAGTTAGGAACTAAATTGTAAAAGTTTAGGGACCAAAAGTGTCTTTTGACTATTTAAAAAAAATTAAAATGGCCGTCTATGCAAACTTAACTAATTTTCAACCGCCAAGAAAAACAATAACTCAGCAGCATAAGTGCATACTCATGAACCGAGAGGTTATGGGTTCGAATCCTCACCCTCCATTAATGTTGAAAAAAAAAACTAATTTTCCAACCACTTATTGAACAAAAAAGATCCAAACCAAAATTGAGTGGGATAAAATTAGAATCACCTGATCATGAATGCACTTGCCAGCCCTCAATGCTCCAGCATGAGCGCAAGCCAACAAAACAGCCGACAGCGTCACGGCATTGTAACGAACACCAACATCCCTAACCATTCCATGAAAAACCTCCAAAGCTTCACCAGACAATCCACTTTGAGCATACACTGCAATCATTGAGTTCCAAGATATTTCATCCTTCTCTTCCATCCCATCAAACACCTTCCTTGAAACCAATGGCTGCCCACATTTTGCATAAGCATCCATCAATGTGTTTCCAACTCCAATACTCCCATCAAAGCCTTTCTTTACCACAAAACCATGGATTCCTTCTGTGATCCCCTTCCCCGACACTCGAGAACAGGCAGATAAGACTGAAACCATGACGACTGAATCGAGAGAAACGCCGTTGCCATCTTCTTCTACCTGTGTTTCCTCCTCCAGAAAATCCTTGAAGAGCAACAACGCGTTGTCTGCTTGCTCATTTTGGACATACCTGTTAAGAGTATGAGAATACAATATTAAACATTCAAACTTACTCTAACCTATCTACGTACACTTTTGGTAGTTTATGTTTAATGCGGTTACCTTAGCTGTTGGAACTATTAGAATATTATTTCTTTCCTAATTAATATCAATAATCACTCAGTAAGTATAGTGCAAATTTGAACTCCACAAATGAGAAGAGCAGTAAGAATATGAATAAAATACTAAATCCACCTTACCCCCCCTTAAGCTGAGTAAGACATATAGAGGTCTTACGAAAAAAAACATTTTAGGGGTTAAAAGGGAGAGCTTGTACATTGGGATGGATTATCTCACGAAATGTATTGATGTCCATGTGCTCAACTAGTGAAATTTGGGTGTTAAGAATGATTAAACCATTTTTTTTCTTGATATCCGTGATTGTCCAGGTTAGCTTTCGCGCACCTCGACTAATGTCACGGTACATACCGCCTGGTCCTACAACATTTGGATGCCAAAGAAACTCGTAGGAAATTAATTCCTAGGTAGGTGGCCACCATGGATTGAACCCATCACCTTATCAACTGAACATTTGGATGCCTGACCCTACAACATTTGGATTGAAATTTTACAACATTTGGATGCCAAGGAAACCCGTAAGAATGATTAAACTTACCATAACTACAAAACTTAAATGGTCAATTAACATGATAAGTCTTCTATCGCTCAACTCTACAAGTGTAAATAAGTATAAAGAACATGAATAACTTATCAGCTTAACATTATTTTTTTGTTAAGAATACTCAAATTTACAGTAATCTATGGACTTAAGCTTGAGAATACAAGCTTAATTAAACATTACCCAGTAATCATAGACGTCCAAGAGACGACATTCGGAAGGGGAATTTCGTCGAACAGCGTCCGTGCATCCTTCAACTGGCCACATTTGGAGTACATATCGACAAGAGCAGACGAGACAAAAAGATCAGTGTCGAAGCCGAAGACGAACGCCTGCTGGTGAGCCTGTCGGCCGGCGACGAGGTCGCAGAGAGCCGAGCAGGATTTGATGGCGCAGGGGAAAGAGGAGCGGTTGGGGCTGAGGCCGAGCTTGCGCATGGAGGAGAAGGCGCGAAGGGCTTCGACGGAATCGCCATTGCGAGCCAAATCGGCGATGACTGAGTTCCATGAATGGACATTGGATTTATCAACGTATTTGTTGAACCAAGTTGTGAGATTTGGATTGGGATTGCTTGAGAATCGGCGATAACAAAGCTTCAAATGAAGGGCCGATTGGATTGAACGGCGATTTGAAATCGCCATTCATAATCGAATGTAGAAGAAGCTTTTTCTGGTTAGAGTACTCTGTGGTTGGAGCTGGGAGGGAGGACCTGTCCTTCCAAAAGATTCAAATTAGGTTTTTTTTTTTTTTAATATATATATGTATAGAATTTACACAATTTGTAAAATAATTCATCTATAACACATAATTTTCTGTCGGTAATAGAATTCAACCAGAGTTAGTCTATTCATTGATAAAACTCAAATAATGATAGGAATATACTATTAATTAAATTTTATGAGTGATAGACAATGTGGATTACCTACTGTAAATGAATTAGTTTTGATTTTGTGTTATAAATGGAAATATTTTGCCATTTTTATTATACCTGCATTTTTTTTTAATATAATGGAGAATTTGAACTTCGTCTAACTATATATTAGGGCACACGTGCCTATTCCAAGATCTAGATTTTAGAAATACCAAATTTACAATTAAAATTACTCAATAATTTTTAAACTCAATTCATGATGACCACCTACCTAAGAATTAATTTTCTATGGGTTTTCTTAGCATCTAAATGTTGTAGGCTCCGGCGGTATGTCCCGTGACAATAATCGAGGTGCCCGAAAGCTGACTCGACAGTTACGGATATCAAAAAAAAAAAAAAAGTAGAGATTTCAAGTCTCTGCTATCGAGTCTACCTCATTCTGTTATTGTTCTGTTCTGGATTGTAATCTCTAATAAAAAATATAGCTCCATGGTATGCGCGAGAATGCTTAAAAATTATGCTTAACCTTTCTATTTGAAATTTGATCACCAGCAAAAAATGAGAAGTTGATAATCAAGAGATTATGTATATGAATCTCCCCTTCAAATATCATTGAATTAGAAAAATAATAATAATAATAATGAAAATTAGTGAAAAACTTAAGCTCCGTTTGATAACCATTTCGTTTTTGATTTTCTATTTTTGTTTTTAATATTTTAAAAACAGTTTCGTTTGATAACCAATTTTAGATTTTATTTTTAAAATTCTAAAAACATTTTTAAAATATTAAAAGAATTATAAAATCTAAAAAAAGTAGCTTTTAAAAACAAAGTTTTGTTTTTGTTTTTAAAAAAATATCAAAGAATCAAGAATAAATAGTAAAAAACTAAAAAAACCAAGTGAAATGTGAAATTTGAAAACAAAAAACAGTTATCAAACATGTTTTTTGGTTTTTAGTTTTTAAAAACAGAAAACTGAAATGAGTTATCAAACATATACTGTTTTTATTTTTCAAAACAAAAAATTAAAAACCAAAAATAAAAAACAAAAAACAAAAAACGAAGGGCCCGTTTGATAACCATTTCATTTTTCATTTTTTGTTTCTAGATTTTTAATTTTGATTTTTGGTTTTTTGTTTTGAAAAATAAAAATAATATATGTTTGATAATTCATTTCAGTTTTTTTGTTTTTTAAAAATTAAAAACCAAAAAACATGTTTGATAACTGTTTATTGTTTTCAGATTTCACATTTTATTTGACTTTTTTTAGTTTTTTACTATTTATTCTTGATTCTTTGATACTTTTTTAAAAATAAAAACAAAACTTTATTTTTAAAAACTACTTTTTTTAGATTTTATAATTCTTTTAATATTTTAAAAATGTTTTTAAAATTTTAAAAATAAAATCTAAAATTGGTTATCAAACGAATCTGTTTTTTAAATATTAAAAACAAAAACAGAAAACCAAAAACGAAATGATTATCAAACGGGGCCGGAATGATTATCAAACGGGCTCTTAACTTTAAGCTTCTTCCATGAGTCTTTTATGTAGGTTTAAGATTTTCCTTATCACCCATACCCACCAATTACTTCTTTAAATATGTATTCTTTCAATTGCCACCTATGTTTACCTTCTCCATATGTATGTGTTAAAAAGAGTTCATACAAGCAACATGTAAGTAAATACATTATTTTTTATTTACAAGCTTTTTAAAGTTTGTAAGTAATTGAAGGTTTTTTTTTTTTTTAAATGAGAAAGTACAATTGAAGTTAACATCACAGTTCTATCGTATTTTTACTAAGATAGTTTTTGCATAAATAGACCAAATTGATAAAATATTTATAATACTTAAGTAAATTTTAAAAATTTTAGCAATCATAATCAAATATACGATATAAAGTAATACTTTTTATACCGAATAAATAATACATAATACGGTATGATAAGTATTATTTATACTGTATATTTGATTATAGATGCAATTTTTTTAAAATTTGCCTAAATCTGTAATTATTTTGTAAAATTGCACTATTCAATACAATTTCCCTTTTAATAATTTAACCCAAGAATATAACTGTAATTAGAATAATATATTAATACGAGTAATACTTAGGTGAGAGTGAGTAAGTATTTTGGAAATACTTATTCACTCTTGGAGCCACACATTTTCATTTTTTTTTTTTTAAATAGCTAATTGATAGAGAGAGAAATGCTAAAGTAAAAATGTGTGGCTCTAAAATACTTACCCACCCTTACTCAAGTATTGCCCAAAAAATGTGTGGCTCTAAAATGCTAAAGTAAGTATTGCCCTATTACTCAAGTATTGCCCTATTAATACGTAAACTTTCGGTTACTTTTTTGAAATAGAAAACTATACGGTTATTTTGATTACTAAGTTGTATAAGATGTCGATAGAGCTACGCTCTGGTTCGCTAAACTATATTTATTTTGGCCACGGCTACGATCTATATAAATTTAAAAAAAAATAAAAATATGGACCTATTGTTAAGACCAATTCTTTCTTAATTTGTTTTTTTGTTAGAAATCTTTCTATCTCCCATCTGACTGGGACTGGGAGGGGAAAATCTATACAACTTCACAGCAATCTTGCCAACAAATCAAACAAGTTCTAAACCAATTTCAAATGGAAATCACCATTTATTTCAACCCAGAGAAGAATCTCAGTTCACAGAAATCAAACACATGAAATCCTCAATCCAAAGTACAAGAAAAAGCTGAACCATCACTGTAAACCAATCCAAACACCAAGAAAACATTCTTAAACTAAAAAAGTACAAATGCTCAGACCAAAAGCTGAGAAGCCATAACTGAGCTTCACAGAGCTGAACCCACTCCTGCCCATGAACTCGCCCGAGCCCGGCACCAGCACCGGCGACTGTGGCGCTGCAGACAGGGGAGAAGACCATTCATCAACTGGAGAAGGGAAAAAGGACGACATATTTTGTGAAGCTCTGTGAGTTGAAACAGCTGGTGTTGGAGAAGGCTGAATTCCAGGGGTGCCAGCCGCCGGAGATAAGGCAAAGAAGACAACAAGAGACAAAGCAAGGACCGCAGCAGCCGCCATTGATGTCGGAGAGAGCTCTGTAAGGAAAGCTTTAGCAATCCAATGAAGAAGAAACAGATGATATCCTAAAAGGCAGAGGATAAACCAGTTAAAATAGCAAGTTTTTTTTTGAAGTGGGTGACTGTTGGAATGGTGATTGGAAACATCACGGGAATGGCAGCATTATGTTATCCACATGAAAATACAGACATCGTTTGTTTGTTAGCTGATTCCATAGCTCTTGTTTCTGTCTGGTTTCGTTCTTCCAAGTACGAGATGGCCATTTTAATGGCGTAAAAGAAAAGTTTCAGCCTCAAGACAGTCATATTTGAGCCATCGACAATCATTCTCCTCATAATCAATATTCATTCTCCCATAATCACTATTCTTTTCTATTTTTTGGAATCGGGAAATCAAACCTTCACTCCACTATACCCAGAGTAACCACACATGTTGCTAGGCCAGACACCACAAGACATCGAAGGAATTGAGATAGAAGATGTCTACAAATTAATATCGTATGTGAGTCTCGAACATCGGACCTTGAGAAGAGTAACCCTCAAAGCCCAAGTCTTCGACCAACATGTCACTCCTTGGGGACTCCCCATAATAACTATTCATTCTTCTCGTAATCTCATATCTTCCCTAATTACTTTTCATTCTTCCCATACTCACTACTTTGCATCTCAAATACATGTAACGGTTCTCATACAGATTATCATTCTACCTCGTATTTTCTTTCCTTCCATAATCATTTTCTTTCTTATTGCCCCCAAATGTCCTCTCAAACCCACAGCCCATTTGAGTGGCACAATTTTGTGACAACATGAAAAGACTTTCTTTCTATTATTTTTTTCAAGCAGCAATTTGGTTGTCCATGTCCTTCCCACCCTTCAATTCCTAAGGACAAGAACAAACAATAGAAAAGTACTTTTATGCCAACAGGAGTTGTTTCTTCCACTTCACAATGTCTGCAAATGACAATAAAAGAACAAACCAAGCAGACTCCATCCATCAATCAGCTTCAAGTAAATGATCACGAGCTGCAATACCGATCTACGTTAACGAAAACATCGTGTGTGTGCGTGTGTATAATATTCAATCAGATAAGATCAATGATAAATGGTACATATCAAAAGAATCACTTGATACAGCATTCTGTGTGAGTTTGAGGGGGGTGGGGTTGAATCTATCATAAATACTAAAAGTTTACAAACATTGATGCAGGAATATTGCCTGCTAGTGCAAAAACCAAGAGAAAGAAGGATGAAAAAGAAAAGTTCATTCCAAAAATTATATAAATGACAGATTGGTCATTATGTAAGAACTGATCATCCTACAGCGATGGAGCGGCAGGGAAGTGGAATTTCTCCTGCTAGAGAAGCCTGAGGTGAGCGGTATCGTTCAGCGTTTTAATCTGCCAGCCTGATTTTAGTGAATGCTGTAAAACAGTCACAGATGAATCTTCAATGCAAAACTTGTGCAGCATTACCAAGCTGCATTCTAGGAGGCCTGTGAGGAGACATTTAATTGGAATTGAATGAGTGAAGACTCCGATACAAGTCGTACACAAGGAAGAGTTTCTGATACTTAGATCGTTTAGTGTGCTTTGGTGAGGGGCATCACGAGGGGAGACCTCGTCTTCAGCTTCATGTTCTCCCGTGCTAGTCACAGTTTGTAGCCTGCTTTTCCCAGACTTTTTCCTCGCGATCCCATGTCGCTGCCTATGAGGCAAATCCCAATGCGGGGATGGGAGAGAATGACCATCTCGGTCATGAATTGAGTTGGTTAGTTCGTGCGACAGTTGAAGGGTCTCATTGGGACGGGATAAACCATCTGACCTCAGCTTTTCAGGAAGCTCCAAGATGGTTCCATTCAGAAAATGAACCATACGGAACTCGACCTGCCTTAGCGATTCTCCAGCTGGTGCAGAGAAGTCTGGTTGAATTCGATCAATGAAGCTCAATGTTTCAGGTGTATATATTTCAGACCGTAGGCAACGCTCCCAGTGTCCTTGACTCATCTCTGTAAGGGCATCTGAATTTTGTATTTGTTCCTCCGAAAAATTCATTTCCTGTAAGTTCATTGTATAGATGGTTGACACAAATCAAGAAACAATATAGAAAATAAAAGAATCAAAGATCGAGCAGCCCCATTAACCCTCGCTTGACTCGTAGCCATAGAACGAGTTTCATTCAAGTGCCTAACTTCTATAACAAAGCAATATGCAGGAGATAGCTTCTAACAGGCAGCCCAAATTTTCGACCAATTTAATCCAAACCTCAACAGAACAAATCATCCAAAAGCCTCCAAAATTAACAAAAGCTCATCATCATTGGGCTAAAAAATACTCAATATCAAAAAATAGTTGTCTAAGATCATAAAGGAATCCAAGGCTAACTTACGCGCACCTCGACTATTCTTACTCGACATTTAGTCCGAAACTAATCCCTAGATAGGTGGTCACAATAGATTGAATTCATCACCTTTTGGTCTCTTGACGCCCGTTTGAGCAATAACCTATACTATTAATGGTAAATCAAAGCCCCATTACTTAATTTAGCTTGTTTATTCTAAAAACTTCAAAGATTCAGAATTGGCTTCATTGATCCTTTGAAACAAAGTTATCCATCAAATTATGACAAAAGGATTCGCAAGAGATTAACAAACGAAGTTTCTTTGAATGAATCATAAGTTAAAAGATAATCGAATGCCTCAGAGAACAATTAACAAACAGTTGATGAGCATAATACGATGGCAATGGAATCAGTACCTGGCAAACTGAAACAGCCATGGATCGAGCCCGATCCAAAGGAGACGAATACACAGCATTGAAACGAACTCCTTGAGACTTCAAGAACACCGCCAACGCTCTCGCCTGCCGCTTCCCTTTCGGCGTCAAAGCCGCCTCGGGGCACCGTCCGCCGACCAAATCCGATCTCAAATTCAACTCACACTCCCCATGGCTGATCAGAAAAACCTCCATCACCACCCGGTCGTCGTCAATCGAACTCGACGAGAAGCTCCGCGAGAACACAGGCGGCGGAGGAAGCTGCGGCGGCGGCGCCAAAACATTATACGGATCCCAAACCTTAATCGCCGGCCCTAACCGAGGCGTACCGAGAGACGACGGCTGAGGAGACAACGGCGACGCCAATGCGTGACATGGAAGCATCTCCGGCTCCTGCTCCAGAACCTTCTTCACCAAAAAATTCTCCAGCTCCGCCCTAGCCGGCTCCACAATATCATCACCATCTTCATCTTCTTCCTCCTCCTCCTCCTCTCTTTCCTCCGCTACTTCCACGGATTGAGCCGATCCCATCGCAGCAAAACCAACACGAAAACCTTACGGATTTCCGCGATTTCTTCACAGAAAACGGCCATGATTGAGCATTTGGGAGCAAGAAATCTGCATAATGCGAAGAAGATTACGAATCGGAAAGGGTTTCGGGGTTGGATCTGGAGGAAAAGGGAGCAGATCTGATCGGGGATTGGAGAGATTTCGATTCGATGATGGATTTTTGGTTTTTTTTTTTTTGGGGATTTTGTTTTCACATGATCCGTTTCGTACAGAAGAATTGAAAACTTCACGTTTGTGTGTCGTACACAAGAGAGACAAATATTTTTAAGCTTACGCCTCTGCCAAATTCACGTGTAACGCTGTAATTTTCAAATTCCCAACATAGGTAAAATTTTAGATTCTAATTCTATATTTATTAATGTTTTTATTGTGACATCCATGTATACTAATGCCACGGTAGGTGGCATCATGTGATTTGAACCCATTATCTTATGTATTTTAAGGCCTTTTATGACCAATTGAACTGTCCGATATATATATCTAAAGTTATAGTCTAATCTTAAATAGAATTAAAAAAAAAATGAACTAACTAAAAGGGTTTGTGGCACGTTTATAACTGGGTGGAAATTCAGTTCAATATTACTGTTAGGGGTGAACATGAGTTGGGTTGGGGTGATTTTCAACCCAACCAAAAAATTCGGGTTGGTCAATTCTCCAACCCAACCCAACCCAATTAAAGACACAACTCAACTCAATCCAACCCTTTGTTTTTGGGTTGGGTTATCGGGTTCATAGATTTGCAACTAACGCCATTTTTTTTTATTCCTATAAACTTAGGACAAACATTAACATAAGTATATTGTTATTGCAAATGCGAAATTCAAGTCTACCTAAACCCTAAACTCTAAAAAATAAAAAGTGTAACAATAATAATAAAATAAAATAAATATACATATACATAAATATAAATAATTAAATAACATAATAATTATTATATTGATAAAAAAATATATTTTTTAAACTAATTGATAAATTCGGGTTGGTCGGGTTGGGTTGGGTTGATTTTAGGTTAACCCTTGACCCAACCCAACCCCTGAAAAATTCATATTTTGAACCCAACCCAACCCATTTATGTATTCAACCCAACTCAACCCGTCAAATTGGGTTGGGTTGGTTCAGGTTTTTCGGGTTGCCGGGTTATTGTGCACCACTAATTACGATCACAAGTTATATGTAGTACACAATCTGTCTTTACTGTTTGGATCAATTTTGAATCTTTGTTTGAATTGATTATTAATGGTGAATGTTTAAATAAATAAATAAGAAATCACATCATTTGCATATAAATAGTTATATTTAATTTCACTTGAGATCAAGAATGACATGAACTACAACTAAATTTACTTATCGAAATTAAATTATAACTTTCTCTGAATTATTAAAATTGAATTCTAACTTCTTTTTCCTCGGATGATATTCATAATTTATTTAAAAAAATTATATTTTTGTAGAAAAATATTGAGAGTATCATAGAATGACAAGATATACCAAGTAATTTATGAGCGAAATGATTGTTAATCGTTCTCTAAGTTTGACTATCATAGATTCGCTTGAAGTTATTAATGTCATCAATAGTGATTTAAGAGATCTAATAGAACTATCTAATAACTTGAAGATATTTGTTTGTTATCTACTAGGACTAGTCATATTTTAGTTATGTATAGAGTGAATTCATCTTCTTCTTCTCCACTTCCCATGAAGATTTTATTGGTATGACAAATTTGTAGTGTTCTTAATTCTATTAGGGAACTTCCAAATTATAGTGAATATAAAGTGAAAGCTTTTGAGGAACTAAAAATAAATCACAATAGGAGTCTCTAAACTTAGAATTATATATTTTAACTAAATAAAAAAAAAAAAAATCATTTTCAAAATTAAAAAAAATAGGTCTTTAAACTCTCCAACATTTTGAAAACAAAATTTAAAGAAAAAGCTATAGCGGCATCTTATATAATTTAGTAAACGGTGCAAATTTTTTCAGATTGAATTAAAAATAAGACTTAAAAGGAAAAATTAGGTATTAAATAAACTTAAAATTCTCATCATACATAAATTTATATTCATAGCTTTTCGAGAGTGGGAAAATTTTCCAAACTAAATGTTATTAAGTAGTTGACAAATCACCAAAAATAGTATAGCTCTAATGATATCTTGTACGATCTACTAATCATGAGGTTACAACTTTGAATTCTCTCTCCCTAATATTGTTGTATCAAAAAAGTAGTTGATAAATTGGTTTAAAAAAAAAATAATAGTTGACAAATTGGGTTGAGGCCCATTACACAAAATAGCACTTGAGTTGGGCTTGTATTATCAATGCAAATTGCAGATTTGCATTTTTACTCTTTTACCTTTCCTTTCAATTCTAGTTGGCAGCCCACATTCAATCACCACATTCAATCACCACCGGTCTCACGGCCCTGTCGGCATTTTACTAGTAGCTTAGATGCCTCTTCAGATATGTGGTTGGGTTTGTGGCCTATTGATGAGCGTGCTGGATCCACCCTCACCTTAAGTAGAGGCCTGTGGGATTTGTGGTCCCTCAGCTACCAGACTCTCCTACTCACAAGATCCCTCGACCTGGAGTTGGTATCCTAGATTGCCCTAGAGATTTGTGGTCTCTATTGGGCCTTTAGGTCTTTGATTCGTGGCCTCAGACCGCTCAGCGTGGCATGGATCTAGGACATGGTTCCTGATCCTATTTCGCCCAGGAGTTCGGATTTTGTGGACCCCTTGATGATATTGCTTATCTCGCATGTTTGTGATGCTTTTGATCTGATGCATGTTTTTACCCCAAGTTGGGGGATCCTTACTGAGTTTGCAAAAAACTCACCATTTCCACTGTGAAATACCACAGGTACTACGAGATTGTATCGCGATGGGTGATCGAACGAGCTGATGATGACCATGGGACCCGCTACATTATTCTGTTGGAGTCTCTTAGTTTATTCTTTATGCATGAACTATTTAGGGGCATGATAAGTTGAACATGTTTTACCGAGCTTTTATGTTTTGACTACTGGGTACCCTATAACTGTTTTAAGGAATTAGTGGGTTTTATAAACTTGTTCTTCAAAGTTATTTTAAAGAGGTTTTGTTTTAAATTTACATGCCCGATATGTCAAGTACCATTTTCATGTATTTAGAGTTAAGGACTTACGTTCACCAACTTTACTCATTAGTTAGTTATGCTAAAATATAGGAGAAAATAATATACAATAATTGGATTCAAATTTATGTTGATATTTATGGAAACTAATATATATTTTTTTAATTTATTAATAGAAAATATGTAAAGGTAGTTTGGGAATAAAATATCTATCTCTTCTGCTGATTTTTGAATTAGTCACTCATTTAAAGTCTAAAATAAAGTAGTCATGTCCCCCATTAATTCCACAAATTTAGCTAAATTCTACCATTTCCCTATTTTAAATTAGTTATATAGACGGAGAGAATTGGGCTGGGTTTGGGCCGGCCCAAGAGAGAAGCTAGGGTAAAAGTGAGGGAAAACGGTGTCGTTTTGCAGCACATGAGATTGTCCAGCCAGCGTTGTACAGCTAGGATGCAGGCAGGCTTAGGGTTTCAGTGAACGAATGCATGTTCGCCACGTGGCTACGTTATCCATGTTATCTCCTAACGGACACTTCCCTTTCTGTTTCATGTGATGGAGAATCACTTTTATTCTAACTTATACATATTTTATTTCGATTTAAGTTATTATTATTTTATGTAACGTTACCGTAAATATTGCTCAAACTTTATATTTTTATATATATAAATATAATATTTAAAAATTAGAGAAGAGAGACCACAAAAGAATTCACAAATGATACAATTAATTTCAAATAATATGAAAATGGAATACCAATAAATTAAATTTGTGATTATGAAATTGAATTAGATTACAATCAATCAAAATAATCAACATATTACAAATCCATTCGATAATATATATATATATATTTTTTTATACAACTATACTGGGGGAGTGAAGATTCGAACCTATAACCTCATAATTACTCGGTCATACAAGATAGTTGTAGAGCTATGCTACCATTGGTCATTCGATAATATATATATTTGTTAGTTCTTTGAAGAAAAATAAATATTTTTTATATTTTGTAAATGAATACTATTTATCAAACTAAATTAACTAATCAAATCTGAGTGTACATAGATAGAGAATTTGTCTCTGTATTGAACTTAAGATCTAAAAATAATACGATTACATGAGGAACTTTGGTTTAGGCTCTAAAACACTAATATATATATATATATATATATTAACGTACATTAAATTTGAATAAAAAAAAAAAGTATGATAGTTGAATAAGAAAAATACAATATTCCAAAACATTTTCTTTTTTAAAAAAGAAAAAATTATCGTACATTAAATTTGATGTATCAGTCTATCTTAGAATGCTTTTAGAAAAACTAAACATTTTATAATGAAATTTTTTAGGTAAATTTCTATTTTTTCCCTAAAAGTCTTTAGATTTGAAATTTAGTTTCAACTTAATCTATATATTTTAAAATTTAATATTTTTACCTACATTTCAATTATATATCATCACTTTTAGTCTCTAAAAAATATCATTGTTAGTTACAAAAAATAAACTTAAATGATGATTATATTAATTTTTATTTTTTTTATTCATTACATTAAAGTGGGGTCAAACCTATAATTTCATGATTATTAAGTTGTACAAAATGCTATTATATATTTTCACGAAAATTACTCTGCCAATATTTTATGGCTTTAATTTATTATTTTTTTGTTTAATGAAATTAAAGTATTTTATTGAAT
>JBBMEF010000022.1:10505338-10526249 GCA_037832685.1 Sicyos baderoa
TTCGGCTGGAGGCTCGGTTGATCTGGCGGCTGATCTTGGTTCGGACCTAGGCTCGGTTCTAGGTCTGGACCAAGCCTCTGGTTCTGTTTTCAGCAGCAGAAAATCGCCCAAAACTCTTGTTTTTGTCCTGTTTTCGCCCAACGAAAGCAATTCTCAGCCCGATTTCGATTTCAATTCAAATAATTGATTAATAAAATAAACCTTACCTCTTTCCAAAGCCAATGATTGATTTCGGTGCTGCTCGGGATGGTTCGGTTTCTTGATTTACTAACTTTTTTTCAAACAGTTCTCTTGTACATGCAATATTTATAAAATCTGTACCCAAAAAAAAAATATAAATATATATATATATAAAAGTATCTGCACGATATGAAATTGATAAAACTGTAGGGAATTAATAAAAATTGAACGAAGGTTGAAATTAGTTAGTGAATTAGAAAAAATTGAACGAGGTTGAAAATTGCAACTATATATTTTTTCTTTCGTTTTTTTTGAGAAAAAAATTGCAACTGTATTTTAACTTACGATCCAATATAACAAAATTTAAAAATTTAGGATCTAAACTGATACAATTTGACAAGTTTATCATCATTTTTATTTCCTAAAAAAACGTATATAATGTAGGTTTTTTTTTTTTTTTTTTATATCAATCGTCAAAATATATATATTTGAATCAATAATATTTGAAGAGAAGTGATTTTTACTTTTTAACATTTTGATTATTAGATCATATCTTTAGTAGAGATGTTGCTTATGATTGAATGAGATTATGATGACAAATGTTAGTATGGTTCTAAAGAAAACCGTAGGTTCATGGCCGAAGAGAGTATGTCTTCTTTTTAAGCTAACTTCCTCCATGTTTCTTTGACAAAATCCTATTCTTTAAACAAAACTATAAAAAGAAAAACAATTCTTAAAATTGAGGTAATTGAGGGTATTATAACTATGGTGCAAAAGTAGGGTTTTGCTAAGAGACATGGCTACGTTCTCATCTCTTTCCATTTGAATGATCACACATATAATTCGAATCGATGTTTGGCCCCCGAGTATGGGAACATGGTTGTGGTAAATGAAGTTATATTTTGCTTAAATAAACTTTGTAGATAGGAAAAAAGTGATAGAATATTGAGGGATAACCATTATGGGATAGCCCAATTAGTCGGGAAGAGCTTTGGGGTGCATAAGGTGATGGGTTTAAATCTCATGGTGGGCACATATTTAGGAATTAATTTCAAATTAATACTATGAGTTTCATTGGCATCCAAATGTTGTAGGGTCAGGCGGTATGTCCCGTGACATTAGTCGATGTGCGCTTGTGTACGCAAGCTGACCCGGACAATCACAAACATAAAATATATATATATATATATATTGAGAGATGATGAGGTGACGTAAGCAAAAGTATAGCACAAAAGGTAAAGAGCTAAAGGTTAAAATTAGGAATATACATTAAAGATGGAATTTGCAGGAAGAGAGTGTAGAGGCCAGAAGGTATCTTGGTATTTCGCTATCAAAGCCTCGCCCATAATTTCATTCAACCCACCATTTTTCATAATTCTCATTTTTCATCTTATGATTTTTTGTTTATTTTTTTTTTTAAATTTGAATTTACGATCTCTTCATGATTGACACATATTTATATGGTTGAGATATTATTATTGTTGGTATTAAACTCATGTACTTAAATCTAAAATTATTTTCTTTGAACAACTGTACAAAGGTAAAATGATATTTGAACATTAAAAAAAAAAATGTTGATAGTTTAAAAACAGAAGCAAAAATATAATACTTCTCAACACCAACTCTAAACCAAGTCCACAACTTAGACATGGCAAAAAAACAAACAACATACTAAAGCTAAAGAACTACAAGTAGAGAAACAAGGTTTTCTTGCATTTGGAGTAGAAGCAACCCCAAGACATTAATTCGACGAGAGAAAAACTCTTCTACACATCTATGTGTATAGGAGCCCTACAATTATCCTATATAGTACCCTTTAGTGCCACACAAATTTACGTAATAAATTAAAGTATTAAAAAATAAAATATATTATTTGTGATGCACCAAAAGCTGCCCACATAAAACAAATGTAGGGCTCTTGATCTACACATCCACGTGTACGAGAAGTTTTTCTCATTCGACAAACTCAATTTCGACATACAGCGTTGAGTTTAAATGCTTTTATCCTCAAAACCATACTACACACTAAGGAATTATAAGAATCTACTAAAGATCCACCAAAGACTACATTGCTTTAAGAATCCACCAAAGGTTGCATTGCGCACGTCGTCAGACCTGATCAAGCTGGACCTCGTGTACGTAGAGAGGTCACTAAAGGCGGGCATGACGCTTATCAGTGAACCTAGAGCATGATCGAGTAGATGGTATTTTGCAGTCTGGTGATCTTTCGCATGCTTATATTGAAGTGACAGATGGTCCTCACGAGAAATTTGGCTGGTCATTGACATAGTTCAAGCTACCATAAGGCTTTCGTGTATGTCTCTACAAACACGGTATTATAGTAAGCTTTATATTTTCACTATTTAATATATTTTAAAAATATTTAAGAGGTTATCTAACTTTGTTGTCTCAAGTAGGTTCATGCCATATTCATATCATTAGAAAAAATAACTATCAAGAAAATTAGATATCAGGTTAAATATTTTATTTATTGAGACTAGAAACTTGAAATTTTGTGTCTAGCAAGCTTTATTCATTTTTTAACAGTATCAAATAAATTAATAATTATTGTACACCAAATTAAAAGTTAAAAGGCGTATTGATTTTTTTTTTTTTTTTTTTTTATTCAACACAAAATTAGAAATCTACGAGATACTATTCATCAACACAAATTGAAAAGCTATTTACAGATTTAAAAGTTCATATTCTAAAATAAAATTTAAGACGAAAAAAACAGCTAACGAATAGAAGGGGCCTTTGCTTTATAAGCATGAAAGGGACCACACTTATTTTTTTTATGTATTTATGAAGCATTAAATTAAAGGGACACGTATTAAAAAATAATAATAATAATAAATAAATAAATAAAACAAAAAGGGACACGTATATATATATATCTATATATATATCACTCTTTCTTCTTTTTTTTCTTTCTTTTTTTGTTTTTTGTTTTTTTTTTTTTTTTAGTATGGCATCCAATCTTTTAGGACCACGTACCGCTCCCATGCGCTATCATGCCGCATGCTCCTTTTTTTTCCCTCCTCTTTTAACCTCATGTTCAACATTTTTCATCCTCAATATTCTTCATTCATTTTTTTTTATTCCTCTTTAATTTTTATATACAATATCAAGAAATAATATCGTTAATTTACCCCATCCAATATAATTTAGAATGTCGTTGAACTCGTACTAGTCACAAAGAACTCATTCAAACTATATCAAATTTTGATTTTATGAAGCGATATAATTGTGAGAGATAAAAATTTGAGAAGATAATAAGTAAGGTACAAAACTTGATAAAAGAGAGTGATATTGCATGTTTGCAATGAAAATAATAAAAGATAATCGAGTTGTTTGGGAGTTATGATATATCGTGCTCTCTAATACTTTGAAGTCTTGTTATCACAAGTTTAAAGTTATTGATGTGACATAATAAATACGATAGGAATTTCAAGTAAGGAAATGTGTAATGACTTGATCTAGAAAAAGTGTTGTCTATTTACAAAGAAATGGTTGATGTTGAATTGACCATGTGTGTGTTTGAGAACTATCATATAGGATCGCGCTTTCGATACTTTGAAATCGTGAGGTCTAGCGTGTACTAAGTCGTCATGATAACGACATCACCAAATAAAATATGGAATTATGTAAAGCAAGCTTAAGAATTTGGTCTAAAAAAGTCTTGCTTGTAAGGAAATAGGTAATGGTGGCCATGTGTTTGGGGGTTATATTATAGATTTTGCTTTCAATACTTTGAAACATTGTGATCTGACCTTGAACCATAGATTCATCTTTAGAGTGATGTGTAAAGCTACAAGGATGAGAATAATGTGTATAACTTGCAAAGGACTAGCACTCAATCCCAAGTGCCCAAACTAACATGTGATGTAGGCTAGATGTGTAATTGATAAATAGTTTTGTTGAATAGAAACTACATGTGTTCAAATAAGTTGGAGATATGGATGCAATTCTTTCTCCCAAAAAATTTTAACCAAAAAGTGATCACCTTAAAAATTAAATTTAATCTTAAAAGTTCTGGTTTATTTTTTTTAGGTAATTAAGTTTTGACCTACTTCACCAAATGAGTCAGTGTGCAATGGTTTCATTATTTGATTGTAAACCAGTTTAACATCAACAATACATGCTCGATTTCGTGAATTGATGTTTGTCTCCCTTCTTTATATATACTAAAAAAAAATATGCCTACTTTTAATCCTCTAACTTTTAAAAAAAAAAAAAAAAATCAATATTATGATTTAAATCATTTTATACCCATTTGTCCAAAAATCCATCTCTCTCTTACTCAATTCCTACCGGGCTCTAATTTGACCAACTTGCATATTAAAAAAAGATATCATTATAATAGTAATTTGCAAAGCATAGCGAAGTTTTAAAAATTATTTGGATTAAATGGAAGGGAATTAGTGGTTTCAAATTTAAGCCATAAATAATATGTATATTAAATTAGCAAAGCAAGCTGATTGGGTGGATTGTTTTTTCCACGTTATGTATTTCACAGTAATTAATATTTTAATATTTTATTGAGTGGGGGGTGTTACGTCGCCTAATACCAGACAAAATTTGCCAGGCTTTAACCACTTTCCCACTCTCTATTTTAATCTTTCTTTAATTTTAATTTCTTTTTCCTTAAAAACAAATTAGACAAAATCTCCTTTCCCCCCTCAATTATAAAAGAAGGAGAGAATGGACCGAGTCCAAATTTCCTTTTCTTTTAAACATTTCGCCATTTTATTATAAAAAAAATGCCCACTTTTTTATATGATTAAAAGGTGGAGTTTTGCTCACCTAATAGATACATTATAAGCATGTTTTTTTTTTTTTTTTTTAGTATAAATTAGGAGAGGGGGATTATAAGCCTGTTTTTAGACAATAGAGAAATAGGTTATATTCAAGAAATTAAGTCATAATTAAGAGTGTTAATAAATTAATGTCACAAGTTATAATATTGAGGTTCAAAGTTTCGACCAATTACACCACATCTAAAAAAACCCACTATTATTTCTTATCTACTCCAAATCATCCATTTAAATATAGTGTTATTGATTGATATTAGTGTTATTGATTGATATTATACAAACAATGTTTTATGTCACATATACTTAATTACCTTGTGTTAGTTATTCTACATTGGAAAGATAGAATTCTTTAACATTTTTAAAAGAGATTTAAGTTACTTCCCTCGTAGCCAATTGATTTTGAAGTGGAATTCTATATTATTTAATATGGTACGAGAGCTCACTGAATTAATGGTCCCTCAAATTTCGAACCAACCCAAACTATTTAAAAATCTAAGTTGGTGTGGACCCCTCCCAAGCGGGCAAAAAGTTGGTATTTGAACCCACAAATATGGATTCAATTCAAGATGACCTTTTCAATATGACTGCTATCTAATTAAGTGAGCATGTTTTTTTTTTATATATTTGTGGCTGTCCGGGCCAGCTTTCGCGTACCTCAACTAATGTCACGAGACATACCGCCTGGCCCTAAAACACTTGGATGCCAAGAAAACCCGTAGGAAATTAATTCTTATGTAGGTGGCCATCATGGATTGAACTCATCACCTAATTAAGGGAGCATGTTGAAGATACTCATTTTGTGGCAAGTTTCTCACATTAAAAATGTAAGCTATTACTCAACATTTTTATAAGAGATATGAAATTACTCTTCTCGTAGTCAATTAATTTTAAGGTGTAATCTCATATTATCTAGGGGATTTTGCATATATATTACAAAAGGGATAAAATATTCCATGAATAACACAATAATGAAAATATTTGGCAAAAAATGAAAACATACTAATTAAAAAGACCAAAAGGCCCTTGACATGATCCAACTACGGTTAAACCATCTGTTGAGATTAGGCTTCTTTCCCGGTTCACTATCAATAGTAAATTGATAGATATTCATAGATTCTATCAATATGAGCTTATAGAATCAATTACTAATAAATACATTAGCGATGAAATACGATAAGACTACACTTTAGGTTTTATAAAAGTATAGAGACCAAATTCTAATTTTTAAAATCAAAGAAATTAAGTTCTAAATTTTTTCAAATCATAAAAATTAAATTCTAACTTTCTTTAAATTAGAGACTAAATTCGAGTTGAAATGAGAGCCCAAATATCAATTTCCAAGCTGATCAAACTTGTGAGTGTGAAATTGAAATGTATTAGCACCAAATTACAAGATAATCAACGAATAAGTTGGTGAAGCAATTGATTATTTAGTTTAATATTAATCTATTTTCATTCCACAATCACAGTTCGATTCTTAGAATCAACCGCGGTTATTTTTTTTTCGGAGAAAAATGGTGGGGAGGTTTGGTTTTAATGGGTGCTTACGGGGGTTGAGAAGAAACGGACGGTTGTAATTAAGAAAAGAGAAATGAAAAAGAAAGGAGGGTGTGGTTTTGTAGGGTAGGAAAAGACATTGAACAAATGATTGGGGCCCCAATAAAAGCATAACCTCTTTTAAGTGAGGAGTAAAAATCATATGGACTTGTCAAATCTCTACTATATATATATAATCAATTGCGAGCTACAATAAATTCTCCACAATTATATATATTTTTAACTTGAATATATATTTATTGTTTATTTTCAATTTTATAGAAATCAAGATAATAACTTCCACTAACCATTTATTTCCAATTTGTATTATGGTATATATAATAAACAATTATTTTGAAGAATAAGAAGTCCAAAAATAAGAATTAAATAAATAAATATGTGCATTTTCTTTTAATACAAATTGAGGGTAGGGGATTACAAATAATATATTTAGGTTAAGTTTGATTCAACCTAAACTTATTGTAGTCGAAGCCAAAAACTAATTTAATTCATGAAAATTTTGTTTATTTGAATTCAATTAAAATAAATCGATAATATCTATTAAATATTTATATTCATATTTAAATCTTATTTATAAAACGGAAACTTAATATATTAAACTAATTTTATTTCACGAGTTAACCTTGTTAACATTTCAACAAATTCGTGTGTTATGTGTATTGCGAGATCAATTGCATAATGTGTAACTTGCATGCCTACATTTATAAGGCTGAGTATATGCCTGCATTTTTTTTTTTTTTGAAATTGATGAATTTATATAAAACTTTTTGTTAATTATTCTTCACTTTCGTTAGTCTTACACGATGAAGTTTGGAAGAAATGCATCTCAAGAATCGTCATTTTCTTGTATTTATTGATGTCCAAGACTAATATTTATTATAAATATTCATTAATATATTATGTATTATAAAAAAAAAAATATTTGACAATATTCATTAATATCTATATTTGTAAAAAAAAAAAAAAAAAAAAAAATTATATATTACCATGTGAAAGAATATGAGGTATGCTATAGATTATGGCTCTCGTTGGCCAGTTTTTTTTTTTTTTTTTTTACAAATTGGGGGAGGGGATTACAATACCAACTCAACCTAAACTTTATAAATAAAATATCTTTATTCAAATCATTATTTTATATTATCGTTTAGGTTTATTACACTCTTCTTTTAACAAATCTTTTTTTTTGTATCAAAAATTGATTTTGGGTATTTTGGATTTTAGAGAAGAAATGATAAGAAATAATGAGAATAAAGAGATTAAGATTTAGGGTTTTAGTAGAAAGGCAAGGGTGAGGAGACCGGAAGAGAGTGGGATGCGAGAAAGATTAAAAGAGAGAGAAACGTTTAATTTTTTTTTTTTTTTTTTCTTTTTTTTTTTTACAAATTGGGGGAGGGGATTACAATACCGACTTTTCCAGGGCTCGAACCCGTGACGCTAGTGTTGAACTGTTTACAACTAAACAATGAAATCATTGCGCCACTAACCCTTTCGATTATTAAAAGTGTACTTGATACAATATTCATAAATATATAAATAAAAAATCATTAAGGCATGGAACCATATAATGTTTGTTGCTTGTGATGAGAAAATTCAAATGTGGAGCGGATTTGAAAAATAATAATTGCTGTCAATATTTGACTAACACAGTTGAGAATAATTCTGCTTCCAAGGGGTGTTTTTTTTTTTTTTTTTTTTTTTTTCTTTAGATAATGATCCAAAGGCATTTGGTATTTTGAAAATAATAATAATAAGGGATTTAGGGCACGTTTGTGCCGTATAAAACAAAGCATCCGCCAAATCGCATTAGGCTGTCACATGATGGACTCTAAATCGAAAACCCTAAAACTATATATTATTTTATAAATATTTTTAACAACAAATATATCTGACTATACTAATTTTTTTAAAGAATATTTCTTCACGTCAATATCAAAATAATCATTTCATTAATATGTTGATATTTAAAAATAGTCTAGTTATCATCGTAATCAATATTATGTCATATCACTAATGATGTAGACTAAAATCAAATATTGTTGAAATATAAACAAAGTTATCGGTTAGATGGAAGGAAGATCATAAGTATATAAGTAACGACAATCTTCTTCATTAATATGAAGCCTTTTAGATGAAACAAAAAACAAAGGTACTGTATGTCCAAAGTCGACAATATAAAACTAATGTAGAGTTTCGAGTAGAATTGTCATGAGGGCATAGGTTGTAAAAAGAGCTCTAAAATCCCTTTCTTATTCTCTGCATCTTCCTTCTTTCTCTGTAAATCATCTCTTCTATTTTCTTTTTTCTTTCTTTTTTCTTTTTTTTTTCTTTTCGTTACTAAGCACAAAGATTGCCAAAATCCATTCGATTATCACTTTGTAAGAGATTTCTTGAAGAAATTTTTGGATCCGAGTTAGGTTTCTATCTCTTGTTTGTCAAGAATGGCGAATAAAGAAATGCAATCCACCTCTTTGATTTATATAATATAAGAGATGATAATTAATACGAAGTCTTTTGGGTGAAATAAAAACTCGTGCATGCCCAAAACGAAGAATATAGTACTAATGTAGAGATTCGAATAGAGAAACGTTGATAATCAAGGTTATAGGTTTAAATTGTTATTGAACTAAAAGTAATAATCATTTTAGAGTGATACTAACTTTTAAGTTAAATATAAATATAAATATAAATATAAGACCAAAATCTAGTTCAACTAATTATCAAAATGCTCCAATATTTCTATTACGCGACACTGAATTTACTCATTCTATTGTTTGTTTGTTCTTTTTAAAAAGCTCATTCTATTCGTTAAGAACTTTTTATACTCAAAAGGACGTAAAGAAATGATCTTTTGAGAATCAGTGGTAAAACTCAAAATTAATTAGATCATGAATTCTTAAATTAAAATAAATAGTTTTTTTTGTTTTTTTTTGAATTCAAGTTTTATTTGTTGGCTGATAATTAAAGTAATTAAAGTAATTAAAGTAAACAAGAACAAGTCATTTTAGACGGCAACAACAAAAATAAGTGGCCAGCATGAATAGGCGAGCTAGACCGAGAGTTTTTCAATTTGCCAAAAGAGATTTATGTTTGGCAATAAAATTAAAAAAATAAAATAAAATGATAGCACTGAATTTAAAAAAATAAAAAATAAATCGTATTTTTGAAGTAAATGATTTTTCATGAGAAAATATTTAAATAAATATTTTTACAAAAAAATGTTTCTAAAGATAAAATTGTTAAAAGGATAGAAAACTCGTGACTATGAGATGAAAATGAAATAACACCAAACCATATAACTAATTGCGTCACTCACTTATTTGCTCTAAAACTTAATTATTATTTGATTTCATAATTTTATTTTACTAGACTTCTCATGAATATATAGAGAGAGAAAAAAAATCTATCAATGAAAACATTTTGATTGAAGTTCGTACTCATCATAAAATTGAGGCGGACCTAGTAAAAAGACAAATTCTATATATCTCGTGGCTTTAATTAATCGGTGTAAAAGAGAGTTCAATAAGTATAACAATCGGTCTTTAACCAGTGCATTAAAGATTCTTCAATCAGTACTACCCAACTTATCTTTAATCAATGTAATAGACAATTTTCAATCAAAAGACGATGAAATGGAGAATTAAAATATATAAAATAAAAGTCCAAAATCTTACTGTGAATAAAATATTTTTTAACTCACGATAGATCATGAAGTTTACGATAAAAAGTTGTCACCTAAAATAATTTTTTTTTAATTTTAAATAATGGTATGTATATATAAAAAAGAGAAGTTTAGTGTTAAATTTACTTTTAGCATAAATACATGGGGAATTTGGTTTGTTTATTTCTTATAATAATTAAAATTTAGGAGAGGGAATGAATATAATAGAGGAAAAAGTAGGGGTTGAGAGGCAATCAAGAAGGAGATCTATAATAATGCAAAAATCAAAAGGGGTTGATGGGAGGAGTTTGGGATGTTATAATAATAATTATTATTATTATTAGAGGTTAAAGGTGGATCAATGAGAGGGTTGCACTTTGTCAACTCCATTAATCATTCCATTATACATACCTCATTTCCTATTATTCCACCAATCTTATGGTTACTTTCATTTGGAGAAAAAAAAATAATAAAAAAAATATATTCCATTGTAACTTAACATAAAGATGTATGAGCATACTTTTTTTTTTTTTTTTGAAATTTAATTAGAATTCAAATACATTATTAATTTATCTTGGTAGAAATTTTTAATGAAATCATGTTTAAATTTCAAAAATGAAAAATAAAAAGTTAAATAATTATTAAACCGAGTATATATATATATATATATATAAATTCTTAAAATTTGATTTCCACTTGGTAAATTTTGGATGCCTCTTCCAATCACTAGTGATCCACTCAATCCCACCTTCATCCGATTCCAAAGACTGATTTCTATTCATATATTATTACAATCCATTTTTCATATTTGCTTTTCTTTATCTAAATATAATTTAATATTTGACATGCATTCTTTTCTTTTATTTTTCTCTTATATTTTTTTTTTATATAACTCTAATCTTTTTTTAAAAATACAAATTAAAAGAAAGAGATTACAAATAACAATTTTAATAATTGAATTTCTGACCATTACATTGAATAAGATTTTCACAAAGTAATGAAATCATTAAACTGCGACCAGTAAGTATAACCCTAATCTAAAACAATATAGTAGAAAGAATTTATCTTCTAAAAAGCAGTTGACAAATATATTTTCTTAATAATTTAATTAAAAGAAAAGAAAAATGCATGCACCACAAAAAATAAGATTTGAAATGACACATCAAAGAGGGAGCACTGTAGGGTGTGGTTGGAGGAGCAGCGTATCATTTCTCTCAGCGATACAGTAACCGACTGATTTGGATAAGATGAGAGAATTGGTTGATGCAACCAATAAAGGTAGACTATTACACCACAGTACGGTACACCGTATCGCACTGAATTATTATCATCATCATCATCTAAAAGTAAATACACCACACTTTAATGACTTAACAACTCTCTGAATTATTTACTTAATTCCATTTGGGTCAGTTTTTTTTTTTCAATAATTATTTTAAGAAAATCAAAATATGATATGATTTTGCTCAAAATTTTCTTGGATTATGGTTTCCACTTTACTTGGACATAGATTAGATCATCCTCTAATAATTCCAACATGTGACATTTCAAAAGGTGTTTTTTTATTCAATTGCAAAAGTGACTTAAATAGAGTTTAATTGGTTAAATGTCTAGTTAATTTGGATATATCATCAATTTGATTTTGTTTAATTTTAGTTAATGCATGAAATGCATTGATTATCAATTTAGTTGGTTTTAGTCAATTTTGATCTATTCAATCTATTGTTGGGAGCTTGGTCTATTCATATAAGATATTCACATCATTTACCTAAGTTCAATTAATAGAAATTAATGAATATATTTGTAGTGAATCAAATGATTGAAATATTCTTAAATTAAACAATATAAAAATAACTTTCTAAAAAAAAATAAAAAATAAAACCAACGACAACAAAAACCGCTTGAATTTACCTAAAAATACCTTAATGTTTAGACATTTATATTTGAAGGATTTGATATAACTTTTATCCCCACAGAATTCCTCGTGAAATCAGACCTTACTTTCATCAGCTAGTTGATGAAGCGCTTGTTTGAGTTGATGTGAAATGAACACATTAGAACCTACATTCTATCCGCACCACGACTTAATTTCTATAAATATTATAGTTTAAGGGTGATTTGTGAAATCGAAAGAGTCAATGACACAATAATTTCATTGTTAATTGGTCGTAAATCAGTTTAATATCAGCGTCACATATTCGAACCATGAAAGAGTCGGTATTTGTAATCTCCCTCCCCCAATTTGTACTTAAAAAAAAAAAATGATTTGTGTAACCTTTTCAAAAATTTCAACAAAAAATCTCCTCAATGTGATAGTGTAAAGCTTGCTTCCTACTTGATAGTAAAGATCTAGTCCTCCTTACTTTTCATGATAGCCACAAATTTTTGTTGTTTAGTTTTCTTTCTTTTTTTAATAAAATTTTAATCATAAAATTTATGACAATAATAACTCCACATAAAAGATAAGTAAAATTTAAGTCCTAATTACTAAATTAAGTCCTTACTAGTAAGGACCTAAATTTTACTCATAGATATATTTCTCTAAAACTAAATTATCATAAGTTGATTAAACTAAATATTGTAGGATTTATGGAAATAATTGGGTGATGACTGGATCTGACACTCACAAATTAAAATAAAAAATATAAAAAATATCCATTAAATTTCTTTGTAATTCACTTCACAATCAAAGGAAATAAAACTTGAGGTAGAAATCTCAATATTGATTCAAAACTAAGTGTTTTTTTCTTCCCATAAAACCAATTTCATACTATTAAGATATTGGAATGTCCTTTATATAACAATTTGCAAAATGTAACAAAAGACTACCAATTATCCAATGAACAAACATTAAAGATAGAGATTGCCATTGAAATGGAAAGTTGAATCTAACAAAACTGGAAACTTTAGGATAAAACTCTGCCCACATTTATCAAAAGAGTAAAAATTCAAACTTTACCCTAAACGGAAGAACAAAAAGGTGACAACGCAATCAAAATTTAATGACAACAATCAACGCACACTATCAAAAGATTTTCTTAAAAAAAAAAAAAGAAGTAGATATAAGTAAGAAAAAATATATGGTACGATAGTTGTTATAAACTTAAATTTCAAAAACTAAAAATAAAAAATCAAATGGTTATCAAATAGAGTCTCAACAATTTGATGAATTTTTCGATATAAACGAAAAAAAATACTTTTGTAGTTTTTAAAGTTGGAATCTAGTTTTAATTTGACCATAAATTTCAATAGTGAAGATTGGTGGCAGATTTTTTTTTAGTATAAATTAGGGGGAGAGAGACAACAAACCCTATATAAAGGATACAATTACTCTCAAATAATAGGAGTCATGTGGAATTAAAATGAATAAACACCAAACAACATAATCAATTTTCCTACTAATATTCTGAGCATAATAAAATGATATAAATATGAATATTTAATTGGGAAATCGTATTGAATAGTCCAATTTTACAAAATAATTACAGATTTAGACAAATTTGAAAATATGTAGCATTCATACACAAATATACAATATAAATAATATTTATCATAATGTATTATGTATTAGTTATTAAGTTTAAAAGATATTACTTTATACCGTATATTTGACTTTGGTGAACAATTTTTTTTTTCAAATTTGCCTATTATTATAAATATTTTATCAATTTGATCTATTTTAGCAAAAATTCCTATTTAATTTTCAAATATGTACACCAAAAACAAAAAAAAATATAATTTTAGGAAAATAAAAGTATTACCCAATCGGTAAAGCTGAGCGATAAACAGAGGCACATGGAGCTGTCTCCATCAGGCTCACGAACGAACGCCCGTATCCTATCATAGCCTCATGAAAGTTACGAGTGGCAAACCCGTAAATTACTCGAAAAACCAGTGTCATTTGTCTGACAGTTGATTTAAAAGACTTTGGCAGGGATATGGTCATACATTACAGATAAAGATAGAGAGAGAGAAATATAAAATAAAGTTTTTAAAATCATAAAATTATAAATAATAATAATAATAATAATAATAATAATATAATATTAATTTAGTGTATCAGTAGACAAGAGCCAGTGTGGGGGCCACCCTCTCTTCGAAACAAGAGATAAGGACACATGCATGTTTAACCATGGTTAAAAACTAACCATGGTTACTTAACCATACCCCTCTTCCTTTCTCCACCATTGCTACAAACCACGAAGCTGTTCTTCATTTTCTTCTCTCTCTCTCTCTCTGAATTTCATCATAATCATTGGAATCGAATCCGGAATTTAAGTTCTGTACATATTTGTGTCTGTTCTTCGTCCTCCAGGGATTTCATCCGTTTCGATTCTGATCTCGGTTTGTTTTTGCTCTTCATTGATTTCAATCTGCTTTTTCTTATTGTTATCCTCCATTTTCGAGCACTGCAGCGATTTCTGGTTTCTTATTCGGAATTTTTTATTTTCTTTCCCTTGATATCGTTTTGCGATTTCAGATCTAGGTTTTTGAACGGGTCTGGATGCGAGATTTGTTGTTTTGTTCTCTTCAGGTTCTTGGATCTGTCGTCTTCTTCAAGGATTTCGAGTTTCGTTAGCGAATCGGTTTGAGATCTGCTTGAATTCCTGCGAGTTTCTCTGTGTTTTTTTTTTTTTTTTTTATATGAAGAGAGTTTTTCTTTTTGGAGATTAATTATATTTTGATCTTCTTCCTCCTTTTTCCTTTCCCTGTGGAAAGTTTGTGTTCAATTTTTTTTTTTTTTTTTTTTTTTTTCGTTTGGATGCTGAGAAACGATGAATTATTTTCCCGACGAGGTATTAGAACATGTTTTCGACTATGTGACGTCTCATCGGGACCGGAACGCGGTGTCGCTGGTGTGCAAATTGTGGTACAGAGTTGAGAGATTCAGTAGAACCAAAGTGTTCGTCGGAAATTGCTATGCGATCACGCCGGAGAGGCTAATCGGGAGATTTCCCGGCGTCAAATCCCTAACCCTAAAGGGAAAGCCTCATTTCGCGGATTTCAATTTGGTTCCTCATGATTGGGGCGGCGATGTTCATCCTTGGATCCAAGCCTTTGCCAAGCGTCGGATTGTTCTTGAGGAGCTTCGTTTGAAGCGGATGGTCGTTACTGACGATAGTCTCGAGCTCCTTTCTCGATCTTTCCCTAATTTCAAGTCCCTGTTGCTTTTCAGCTGTGAGGGTTTCACCACCAGTGGCCTTGCCGCCATTGCTGCCAATTGCAGGTATATAAATGTTAACCCCCTTTCCTTTCTAATTTGTTTGTTAGGCTGTAATTAGAAGATTAGGGGCGGTGCTCGAATGCTTGAGTTTTGAATGTGTGCACAGTGCACACTCAAGGTCTTAGATTAATTTGTAGACACTCCCGGAGGGATGAGTGTGGTTATCCCAGCTATACTGGAGCAAAGCTTCGATTTTTCAGTTTTTTTATTTTTAAAAAAATATAAGAAAGATTATTACCCGTGCTTGTTCTTGTTGTTGCTCTATATGTTCTTTTCTAGCTAAGCATTCGAGGATGGAAGGTCTTTTGTGTTGTTCTTTAGGTTTCTTGTTTAGCTGCTATGTAGAAATTTGTGTGGATGATAATTGTTGGCTGTTGTTCTTCTGGTGAAGGTGATGAGATTATGGTTTCGAGATGTGTTTTGTGATTTTTTTTTTTTTTCGTTCGGTTTAGGTTTCTGAGGGAGCTGGATCTGCAAGAGAATGAAATTGATGACCATTGTAATTACTGGATTAGCTGCTTTCCAGAGAATTGCACATCGCTTGTCTCCCTGAATTTTGCTTGCCTCAGAGGAGAAGTAAATCTGGGTGCACTTGAGAGGCTTGTGGCGAGATCTCCTAACCTCAAAAGTTTGAGGCTGAACCGAGCCGTGCCTCTCGAAACCTTGCATAATTTGTTGTTGCGTGCTCCTCAACTAGTAGACTTGGGCACGGGGTCTTACGTTCACGATCGAGATTCTGAGGTCTATGACAATCTCAAGAATACCATTCTGAAATGCCAATCAATCAGGAGTTTATCTGGTTTTTTAGATGTTTCTCCTCGCTGCCTGGACTCCATATACCCCATTTGCTCTAATTTGACATCCTTGAACCTGAGCTATGCTCCCGGGCTTCATGGCGGCGAGCTTATAAAGGTCATTCGGTTTTGCGAGAATCTTCAACGCTTATGGGTATGATCTTCTGTCCTTACCACTGCAATATAACCATTATATGTACATGCATTCATCTGTATATGTGGGTCTATTTTATGAATTTTGAATGACAAGTAATTTCTGGGCGTTGTATACAGATTCTGGATGGTATTGGCGACAAAGGACTGGAAGTTGTTGCTTCAACTTGTAAAGAATTGCAGGAATTGAGGGTTTTCCCATCTGATCTCTCTGGGGCTGGTAATGTTGCTGTCACAGAAGAAGGTTTGGTTGCTATATCGATGGGTTGCCCGAAACTTCATTCGATATTATACTTCTGCCATCAGATGACCAATGCTGCCCTTGTAACTGTAGCAAAGAACAACCCGAACTTCATACGCTTCAGGTTGTGCATCCTCGACCCCACAAAACCGGACCCTGTAACTGGGAATGCACTGGATGAAGGTTTTGGGGCGATCGTCCAAGCGTGCAAAGGTCTGAGACGTTTATCTCTCTCGGGCCTTCTTACGGATCAGGTATTCTATTACATCGGCGAATACGCAAAGCATCTCGAGATGCTTTCTTTAGCATTTGCTGGGGACAGTGACAAAGGAATGATTCACATACTGAACGGTTGCAAGAAACTTCGCAAGCTAGAGATCATGGATAGCCCATTTGGCGACATGGCACTTCTGCAGGACGTCGGGAAGTATGAAACAATGCGATCCCTTTGGATGTCGTCCTGCCAGATTACTCTTGGTGGCTGCAAGACACTAGCGAAGAAGATGCCGAGGCTGAACGTGGAGATCATCGACGAGAATGATCAGCCGGAATTTTGCCAGAACAATGGGCAGAAGGTAGGGAAAATGTATCTGTACCGTACATTAGTAGGGCCAAGGAAAGATGCTCCCAAGTTTGTGTGGACATTGTAGATTGATGATGATACATACTCTTGTTTCCTTAAAGGCTGTACTTTTTTTCTTCTTTTCTTCTTTTCTTTTTTCTTTTTTTTCTCCCTTTTAGGGCTACCTGACCAGTGGAATTTTAAATTTTTAGGTAAGTGAGCTTAGTTGGTATTGGTGTTGTTGTAATTATTGGGAGTTTTTCAATTTGTAATCTCTCTGCATTGATGTTATAAACAGACTTTGCATTTCCACTATTCTCATTTCTGAAGTGCTTTCTTCTTGATCTACTTTTTTTCATTTTTTTTTGAGTTGGGCTTGGAAGGTATACTTCCTTGAAGGTCACAGGTTCGAAACTTACATGTGATATTAATTTGTAACACTTTTCATGTTTCTATTTTCTTGGTGCCTGATTTAGGGATAGGTGTGGTTACCCTGGGTATTCCTATGTCTCCATTCCTTATATGTCTCTTGGTGTTTGGTCTAGGGATAGACGTGATTACCTCAAGTACAACGGTATACCGGAGCAAAGTTCTATTTTTTCGGTTTAAAAAATAAAGTATGTAAGAAAATAATTTCAAGTTTGCGTAAAGCTATCTAAACTTGTCTCATTTTCGTGGTCGATATGTTATAAGTTTTTGCTTGGTGTTTAGTGAATAATTTACTTTCGAGAAGAAAAAAAAAAATCAAAATGTAATGTATATCAAGTCTTAGAAGTGTTTAAGAACTCTAGATCTATTGGATGAATAGCTTAGAAGCAAAAAAGCAAAATTATAATTTCAATACCTATTAGATATATTTTAAATTTGAAAACTCAAATTGGATTTTAATATTCTAATTCCTGAAAAGTGTCTGATTGTGGTTATTATTGCTTACACTTCAATCTCTCCTGCAAAAAAAGTATTTTTTAAGAGAATAAAAAACCTATACAAAACAAAAGTGGGGGCCAGCATCAATTAGCAACTCACAAAATCAAAAGGTTTGGATACCAAATGAAGGAACACAACAAAAGATGAAGAATTAAGCAAAGTTTCAAATAGCATATTCTCCTTTCTATACAAAGGCTCAACATAAAATTTGCTTAAAATATGTCATAGAAAGTTGAATCTGAATGACAACAATTGGGATTCCAAGTTTACTAGCATTAACTATTATTTGTTTATACAAATAAATAAGAGCTTTTAGATATCAACACAGAAAGTTTACAATCACAACCCACAAAACTATAAATGTTATTTCAATTGACTCGAGAACAGGCGTTGCCTCATAATCAAACACACAAACACACATGGTCAACTAGGCTGAAAAAACCATCGATTTCGCAACGTCTATCGGAAGCAGGCAAAGCACTCCTCCAGCAAACAACAACAACAAAGTGTAGCTAAACTGCAAAACCAAGAGAAAGAAGTTTTCATATGTTTCGCAGTCAGAGAACTTAGTTATATATATATAAACAAAATGAATATGTGAGAGACCAGTTTAAGGGGTATTTTGGGAATTAATAGAGTTTCTGTTATAACTAGTGGAGGAAGGTTTGCAGAAGGTAGGTCTTATTTTGAGGGCTAAGTCATAAGACTTGGAGGAGAGGTTCTGCTGCTCTCGAAATCACCAGACAATCATTTTTTTTCGTATTTTAAGTTTCTTGTTCTCGTTGTCATTCCGGTTTATGTTCATGTATTGGGGAATTATCTACGGAATGATTGATAAACAAAGATTGTTTTTGGAACTATAACGTTAGATTATTGTATCTTGTTCGTTGATCTGTATTTTTTATTCGGAATCGGCAATGGATACCTAACCATATAGTGGATTCTTGGTTCATGCCAAGCAAAACAAAAGTTCAGTTGGTCAAGGTTGTCACAGATAACACATCAAGTTTCATGAATCCATACTGGTTTTATATTTCTTGGTAAAAGTTAAAAGTAGCCGTATGAAGGATACTAATTTATGACATTCGTGGTCGTGGTTGATTAATATATCTCAGGCATGAGATATCTCAGTTTTCGAAATCAATCATCTCCCAGTCTCTAATGTTTCAGCATCCATGGCAGGAAAATGGCATAAGCTTTGGTAAGTGCTAAAAGATTAACCATAGCTAGATAGAAACTAGTTTAAATGTTCTTGTTCTTTTTGAAAAAAGAAACATGCAATAAACCTGAAAGAACCCAAAAATGAAGCATCCAAGTTCTACCCAAGACGAGGAACCCAACAAAACATGCTCAGAGAAGAGCAGGTTTCTTCAGCTAACTCGTGCCCCAGATCATTAAAATGCATACTAACATGGATAACGGAGAAAACGAAAGAGAGAAAAAACAAGTTGCACACTCCAAGGTGTTAGTTGATATAATTAAATTTACCTCAATCTATTCTCTTAATTTTTTTAGTTGATTGGTGATTTAACATGATTCAATATGGTATCAAGGCAAGTTGAGTTGGGTTCGAACCCGGTGACTTTATTTTAAAATATTAACAAAAAACCAAACAAAAATGGACTATAATCCAACCTAATAAGACCTAGTTGATAATTACAAGACACTGTCAAAACTAATGCCACAAAGAGAAGAAATTTAAGCATATCCCACACCTCAGACTTCTCAAACCCTCCAAAGCTTCTACCATTCCTATTTCAACCACAGAACCAAAAAAACTAGTATGCCAAAAGACTCTATCCTTAACTTAAAAGGGAGGATTCAAAAGAACTTCCTAGTTCCTCCATCATAGAACAACAATCTGTTTTACGTGAAAATGTCAAACTAAATCAAGTTCAGACGAATTCTAGTTCCTCCATCATATTCAGACGAATTCTAAAATGTTTTTAGATAAGAGTGAAGTCAAACAAATTGAAAATGTCAAACTAAATCAAGGCATAATGAACAACCCTTGATGGCAAACTTGATGTACGAATCATTTGTTAATGGGTGATCCTAAATTAGAAATCCAGACAATTCCACAAGCGAATTCATCCCTTCAAATCCAGCCAATTTCAACAAAACGGAATCAATCAATCAACAGGATCACAAAGACAAGCAAACAAATGAGAACGATCATCCAAGAATTGAAGAAACCGGGAAAAGGAAAACGAACCATCCATGAAGGAATGAGGAGCAGTCGTTGCGATCGTCGTAGTGACAGTGGTGATGATGATACGAAGGAGGAGGAGGAGGAGGAGGAGGCGCCGATGGATGGTAGCCGTCGCAGAAATAGCCCTGATAGGAATGATGCGGCGGCGGCGGAGGATGGCCGGGATATCCAGGCGGCGGCGGCGGATTCCCGGGATATCCAGGCTGTGGCGGAGGGTAGCCTAGGAAGAAAAGGAAGAATGAGGAAAATAGGAAACGGAAAAAGGGAAATCGGAAGAAGAAGAAGAGATCTCACCGGGAGGAGGGTAGGTTTCCGGCGGAGGATGGTGGTAGCCGTAAGGGTAACTCATAACTCTTGAGATTAGAAATGATGAGCAATAATTTGGGTATTTTTCCCTTTTTTTTTTTTTTATAGATATCATATGAGTTGTAGTTGTAAGCATTTATGACTTTCCTTTTCTACATTTAAATAATATAGATATGTTGAACGGGAGTTGAGAGATGAAGTTGTCTCTCTAACTTGTAGAGAGAGTCACTCTCTCGGTGGACTCAGGCAAGACTCCATCGGAGTTCGGCCGGTGAGTGTT
>JBBMEF010000022.1:10526349-10552319 GCA_037832685.1 Sicyos baderoa
TTCCTCTCTTGTGAGGATGAGTCTTATTTTTGGAAGGGGAATTTTCCCTTAAACTTTGGCTCCTTTTTAGAGGAGGATTTAGTGGTGTGTTGATGAATCTAATGTTGGATGTTTCAAAAAAACAAAGAAAACAGCGATTCTATAAGTTTACTTTTCAAAAATAGAAAAAAAAAATAATCAAAAGTATCACCCAGGGTTTAAGGATTAGGGGAAGGGGAATGTGACTACATGCGATGCGACTGGTTCAATTCGAAAAAAGAGAAGACGACCACTGTGTCACTAACTCATTCGATTTTTTATTTTCAATTTAGTTTCACTGAATTTATATTGGTTACGGTCTCATCTCTCAAGTCCTAAATCTTGTTGAATTCAAAATATATACTATATTTCTAAATATTTCGTTTTACATTTTAATTTTGAGTTGTATTTTAATTTAATTCCTATATTTTAATATTATAATACTTATTTCAAAATTTCGTTAATTTTCTGTTAGTTAATTTAATTATTTTAATATAAATAATTTTAACTAAATTTTCAACACTATTAAAATTATTTAAAAGAACCTTACATCATAAAATTTAATAATCAAAATCTCATTTACTAATGGTATACTTAAACCCAAAAATTGGTAATTAATAGTTTCATTATTTGGTAATAATATAATTCAACATACATCATAAATTCGATCTTAAAAATCGATATTTAATTTTCATTTAATTGAGAAGAATTGTATACTCTCTGTCGGTTTGTGTTCCATCTTCTAATTTATACTAGAAAAAACTTAAATCCAAAAATAACGTGAAAAAAGGGAAGTTGTACTCAGGTCAGTTCCTCCTTCGATAATTGAAAATTTTATTGTCAGAAAAAAGTGGGAAAATAAAATAAAAAACGAAATATATATATATATTAAAAAAAAGAAAAGATTTTAATAGTTAAGAAGAAAATAAAAGATTAAATTAGAGAGTGGGGAAACCGGTTATAGGCTGGCAAATTTTGTCTGATATTAGGCAGACGTACCACCCCACTCAATAAAATATACTTTTTCTTTAAAATAATAATTTACAGTGAAATATGGAAAAAACTATCCAGCCAGTTTAATATGCATGTTATTAATGTCTTGAAATTTAAATTACTAATTTAGTCTAATCATTTTAGGCTTCTTTACCATAAAATTTTCATTATTTTAAAATTGTGGATATATTACAAAACTATGATAATTATTTGGATACCATTTTATATATAATTTTCAATTAATTATTTTTGTTCATGAAATTTGGTTTGTATTTTATTTTCCTTCGAAAAAAATTAAATGATTATCAAATGAATCCATTAATATTTTCAATACTCACGAGTTTATAAAATATAAATTGAAATTTTAGAATTTATTAGACGTGAATTATAAATGTATACTTAATAGATTGACTAAGAAATTTAAAAACTTCTAAACATTTTTACGAGTTCGGAGTTAAAGTATACTTAAATTTCAAAGTTGCTACACTTGTATTTTAACTTAAAATTTCATTTTTTATTTGGTAATTTCACTCAAATTACTATGTAGTGAGATGTATTTTCTTTTCTTCCATTTTGTTAGTTTGCCAATATAGAGTTAGGTCATTGAGTTAAAAAAAATCTACATATTCATTTTTACCTTTTAATTTTGAGTTAGTTGAAAATTAACAATTGTTTTTTCATACAATCAACTAATTAATTTTATCAACCCAAAAATACTCAAACCTACCTCATTTGGCTATTTACTACAACAATAACAATTTTTTGACATATTACTTTAATCGATTGATTGTAATTAATTTAATTCTACGGTCATAAATTTGATATCTTATTTGAGAAATAGTAAGATTAAGAATTTTCTCCCTAATTTAAATTTAAAGTAACAATAATAATAAACAACTATTTATTTAATGATTTATGAAATTTTATATACAAATAATAATCAAATCAAATCAAATTTTCTCTAGGACCAAATTTTGACTAAATATGATGGTGGGAGATTTGGTTTAAATATTTGAACAATGATTGGGCCAGCAATAAAATCACAGGTGCAAACATCCTTTCATATCCCACCACTTCTCCTTTTTTTCAATAATTTTATCTCCTCCTAATTGTAGTTGGTATTTTCATAACCAATAAAAATGTGACAAATTAGGATGTGAAAAATGTAATAACACCAAATCAGATAACCAATCATACGATCGGTTGATTCAGTACTTTTTTTTAGAAGACATTCAACGAATAACTTTATGGTTATCTATAACACTAATTCGATCTATATTTTGATTCTTGAAATTTAATTTGAGAGAATAACTTATTTGTAGAGAATCTAAGCAAAAATAAATATAAATTTTAAATTAAGATTACAAATTAAAAAGTTATTAAATGGGGTCTAAGTAATGAATTTGAATATTTAAATGTTTTAACAAAGATAAGAGATGTAATCCTCATTTCAACATCCTTCCTTAGCTATTTGGGGGGAAATGAACAAAATTAGTGTGTTAATATTTATCTTATTTACTATATGTTGTATTCATTTTCTTTATAAGGTAAGTATTAGGCACAACAAAAAGAGACCCCGATCGTTTCATAACTACGAAGATGACCAATAATATATTATTCAAACAAAATTTTAACATATTTTCGTACAAAAATTAATAGGAATATGTTTTCAACACTTAATTAAATATGTTTTGTAATTTTAAGTTAGTAGTATTTGTGTAATTAATTTTATTTTTTATTTATCAATTTTATTTATATTTTTGTCGACCTATTTTTTTAACTAATTAATTAAAAATTGTTTATATTTAGAAGATAAAATCTTGTAAAAACATATTTTTTGGATTTAAAAATAACCATAATCTTATACTCAATTCAGCATTTCAAAAGTACATATTTAAAATTCATGGTAATTTCATAATCAATTTTATTTTAAATTTTATACCAATTCTTCCACAATTTTTCACCCAAAGGCCTCCTAAAAATAATTATTAAAACAAAAATCTATAGAAACAAGCATTGTGCACCACAGAAATTTGTAGGGTGTTGTTCTCTGTTGACCGACCGTTTTGGGTAAGATGAGAGGACCAAATGACGCAACCAATAAAGTGAAACTATTACACCACAGTACGGTACACCGTACCGCACTGAATCATAATCACTACCATCATATAAAAGTAAATAATAAATACACTCACCAGAGAAAACATTACAGAGTTGGGCATTGACCCACACATTAATGGTGGAGTTGACTTTACTTCACTTACATTTCATCCCATGTTTGAACTTCCATAAGTCAATCAAACTCTTATCCAATTTCACGTGTGGGCCCCACATTTTATTTAAATATTAACAATTACTCAATATTTATTTTTTTATTTAAATAAAAATTTCAACAATTCACTTCCCATCACATCAAACATAACTTTATTATTAAAAAACTATTAAATATTCAATTTTTATTTAAATAAAAATTTCAACATTTATATTTCCATCACTTCAATCATAACTTTTTTTTTTTTTTTTTCATTCCCCACAAATATAAACTTATTTCACTTATCTTCTCTTCCCATCCCAACTCAACTCAACCCAATTCATTCACTCAAAGCCAAACATGACCTTGAGGTTGAGATGGGAGGAAGGAGATGATGAATAATTTAATTTGATGGTTTGTTTTATTTACTTGACACCTTTTTTCTTATAAAAAAAATGTTAAAACAAATTTAATGTGTCTTTTCAACTTCCATATTAATTATTTTAAAAAGAAATTAAATCCATGTAACATAATAACCCATCATCAATTTATTATATTTAAAAATTAACTTATTTATTATCTTAATGAGCATTCCATTATCTTATTAACGGTTTTATTGTTTAATGGATTAAAATAGAGTATTATTGAAATGTGAGAATGTAAATACTTAATTTTAAAACATAGAGATGAAAATGAAATTTCAATCAAAATGTAGAAATTAAAAATGTTGTCTTCCCAAGTAAATAATAAATACACTCACTTTTATTTTCCTAGAGAAAATAATCTCTTTAATGACTTCACACTTTTTTTCTCTCTCCCTTTTTTCAGGGATAATACTAGTCTTAGATTTTGTCCTAATCATTTATTTTCTTCGTATTTTCCCCCCTTATTCTCTTATTTATCTCAATTTCCTTTTAGTATATTTTTTTTTAATAAATCACTATGAATGGCTATTTTTTTTTTTTTAAATAAAAATTATATGAACACAAAATTATTGCTAAAAATTGAGGGAGATCTAATATAACATAAAAAGTTTATGGTGACTTTTAATTAGTGACACATATAGGAGTATTTGGTTTGCAGGTTTTTAATCCAATTTACTGGAATTTAGTACTATAATCAAATTCAAATTCTTCAGGAATTTTATATTACGATGTTTGGATTGTTAGATTCTAACTTCATAATAAGAAATGTTGTTTGATTTTACGTATTCATAAACGGAATGAAATCATAATAAAATATTAAAAATAATGTTGATAGGACAATTTTTTAATAAAAAATTAATTTTTATGTAGTTTTTTTAGTACAAATTTTAAGTGGTTGATCACCAATAATTTTTAATTGATGTCATATACTATCCTAAATCAATATAGTAAATTTTTTTAAGCGGAATCAATATAATATATAATATTCAAGCAAAAGACAATTAAAATCATAATTATAATATATATGTAAAGAACAAAAAAAAAATCCAAAATTTTGCTTTGTAAAAATTATTTCCGAAAAAAAGTACTATAATTAAAACAAACAATTAAAAAATCGTCATTTAACCTAAATTTTCTTGTACTTGTTAAAGAAAAATCAAAATATGGTATGATTTGGTCAATACTTTCTTAAATTATGGTTTCAACCATACATCATCATCGTCTAATAATTTCATCCTTTTAATTTTGTATAGCTTTGATAAAAATGGGAAGGGTTTTGGTGATTTTAGTTCAGTCAATTTCAACCCATTCAATCTATTATTACAAGTTGAATAAAAATAGTGAGTCAGATGATTGAAAAATATTTTTAATTATAGGCGTCGTGAATCCCACTATGTCTTTAAGACGTTCTAATAACTCGACAATCCACGTAACATGATTTAACCTGAGTTGATTAATAAATTTAACTAGAGCTAACACGATTATTAAATTTAAAACATTTTTATTACCTATAACATAATTATATATGTGTATATTTATTTTATTTAGTTATTGTTTTTAAATTTGGTATTTTATAATATTCTTTAAAATATTTTGAATGTTTATATTATGGTAAAAGTATAAAGATAAATTATGTCATTTATTTTTGTTGGTTTAACTATCTATTTGATTTATGGTAAGTAAAATTATGACTACTTTTAAAAACATTTCTATTTGCATAATATCAACGATTCATTATTAATTCATTAATTATCATTAATTTAGTTAATTTATAAAAAAATTATGTAATTTTTAAAATAAAGTAAATGAATGCTTAAAAATCGATTCTATCTTATTCACAAAATTTATTTTTACTTTAAGTTGGAGGAGAGAACCACAAATTCTATCGAGAGAGTGTTATTACTCTAAAAAAAATCAGTGCTTAAATATTGATTCTCGGGATTAAATAGGTTATCAAAGTGTTGAACTGAATTACCAACAAATAATGAAAACATCCATTCAATTCGCTCATCTTATTTACAATTTCAGATTCCTTTCTCAATAGTTTTTAAGGTATGGATGTTGTCAATTTGAGTTAAACTAAAATAGTGATCGTGACTTTATTCCTTAATTCCAAGAATCAAACTCATAATCGTGGAATGGAAATTGATTAACACCAAACTTAATAATCAATCATGCCATTGACTTATTTAACTATAATTTTCTTTTATTGATTAGTGAAGGTATGAGTTTAAAAAATAAGTAAACCCAATTATTTAAATAATTTGAGAAGCGAATTGTTTTTTTGACAAAAAAAAAAAAGAAAAAGAAAGGAAAACTATTAACATTCTGACCCACGTGGAGCTGTCTCGTCAAGCCCATCACACTAACGTACGAACGTCCGTATCCTATCATAACTTCATCAAAGTTACCAATGGCAATCCCCGTAATTTACCGAAACATCAGGGTCATTTGTCTGATAGTTCATTTAAAAGACAGACAAAGGATATGGTCATACGGCTACATTACAGAAAAAAGAATTTTTTTTTAAAATAATCTTTAAAATTTGAAGTTGATTTCATTTTGGTTGAAAATTTTAAAATAATTTATTTTAAATTTTTCAATATTCAACCGTATTTCTAAACTTTCAAAATAAATTAAATTTAATCATTATCGATTTTTTTTTGTTATTCTCTCTCTATAAATTTATAAATATATATATGTTCACATATATTTTTATATTAAAATGATTAATATGGTATTTTTAGTATAAAGGATTAATATGGTTAAATCAATCTCTATAAATATTAACTTTAAAATTACTATAATTATTAATTTTTTTTTTTTAATTTAGGGACTAAACTTAAATAAATTTAAAATTAAATTCATTAAAATTAAATTTTTGGAAATTTAGACCAAGTTGATAATTTTTCATTTTTTTATTTTCAATTTTTTATTTTTGAAATTTAAATTTACCATAAATATGTTTTCTTACTTGAATATCTAAGTCTTACTTATATTTCTAGAAATTAAATAAAAATTAAAAAAAAAAAACAACTTCCAAATAATACTTTCTTTCCTTCTGAATCAAACAAAAATTAGTTTTGGAAGTGTAGTTCACATTCACATACTTTTTTTCCTTATGAATCTACATAAAAAAGATGCATTAAATGATTCGTAATTACGATTAAACAACTACTCTCAAATAATATGAAAGTCAAATATCAATTTAAGGTTCGATGTAGAGTAGAAATGAATTAACAACAAATAAGATGATCAACCGCGCTTGTAGAACTTTTATCTCTATTAATGTCCAAACAATTACAAATAAAAAAAAAATATATATAAAACTAACCAAGAATGCTCACCCATGGTTAAAAACTAACCATGGTTACTTTTTTTTCTCAAGCTCTTCTTCTCTGCTTCAGCGTCAGTTCGTTTCCGAGTGGGAAGAGACGACGCTGTTCTTCTCTGTTTCATTTCATCATTAGAATCGAATCCGGTGTTTGATTTCTGTACATATTTGTTCGTGTTCTTCATCCAGGGATCTAAGCCGCCGCTTCGATTTTGGAGCTGTCTTCGTTTTCTGTTCAAAATCAGCCGGCTGCAATCGCCGGGAAGTCTTCCGTGTTCTTCTTCTCCTCCTCCTCCATTACTGACCACTGCGGCGATCTTCCGTTCGTGTTTGGGCGTGGTATGTGGAATATTCGGCTCCCTTTGCCTCCATCTCTCTCGGAAATTTCAGATCTAGGGTTTTGAACTGGCCGGAATGCAAGATTCGTTGCTTTTTTCTCTTCAGCTTCTCGGATCTGTCAACGTCACCGCGGATTTCGAATATCAGTAGGGAATCCGTTGAGATCTGGTTGAATTCCGGCGAGTTTTTTTTTGGGCTTCACGAGAGTTTTTCCCGGCGAGTTTGATAAATAGAGTTGTTCTTGTTTTCATTTTGGAGGTTTAATATAATTTTTTTCCTCCGAAAGTTTTTCGCTCTTCTGTTTCCTTTCCCTGAGAAAGTTGCGTCCATTTTTAGAGTTCTTTTTTTTTTTTTTTTTTTTTTTTCTGTGAATTTTCCGTTTGGATGCTGAGAAACGATGAATTACTTTCCCGACGAGGTTTTAGAACATGTTTTTGATTATGTAACGTCTCACCGGGACCGGAATTCGGTTTCGTTGGTCTGCAAGTTGTGGTACAGAGTTGAGAGATTTAGCAGAACGAATGTGTTCGTCGGAAATTGCTATGCGATTACGCCGGAGAGGCTAATCGAAAGATTTCCCGGCGTCAAATCCCTAACCCTAAAGGGAAAACCCCATTTCGCCGATTTCAATTTGGTCCCTCATGAATGGGGCGGCGATGTTCATCCTTGGATCCATGCCTTCGTGAAGCGCCGGATTTCACTCGAGGAGCTCCGGTTGAAGAGGATGGTCGTCACCGACGACAGTCTTGAGCTCCTTTCCCGATCTTTCATCAATTTCAAGTCTCTGTTACTTTTCAGCTGTGAGGGATTCACCACTAATGGCCTTGCTGCCATTGCTGCCAATTGCAGGTATAACTTTTTTTTTTTCTTTGGCTGTAATTAAAATCATTTCTGTTTTTCATGGATTTTGTTGCTCTATGGGGATGTTTGAAACTCTTGTTCTGTTTCCTTGAGATGTTTATTGGTTACTTTAGAGCTTCTCTCTTTAGAGATTGGTTGTTCTTTAGGTGTTTTGTTTAGCCAATGTTTTACAAGGCTAAAGGGGGTGTTAGCTTCAACTTTTGTCATACAAATTCTAAATTTATATAAACAAGTGTGACTAATAAAATCACTCTCAACAGTTGCCACTCAAACAATTTTTTTAAAAAGATATCTCTAACATCATTACTATTATCATTTATCACTAATGAGATTGAGTTATTGAAGCATTACTAGTAAAAGTATTATTAGTTCAAACCATGTTTTTCTAAGGCTATCAAAGACCTACGCCTTGAGGTTTGCCTCGAGGTGAGGCTCTAACTTTTAGCCCTGAGACTTACCTTACGCCTTCTAAGGATCATAAGAGTCTATGAAAATGTATGAAAACACACATAGGCTTAAAGTCTCTAAACCACATATAATGATTAGAAAAATAGTATTTCTCTATTCGGTAGAAATGTAAGGTTTCAAATCATAACACTTTGAACTATTACAACTTTTACTGCTTATGCAATGTTGCTTTTTCCAAAAAAACTACTTTTACTATTCGAGCTTTCAAATATTGAAGGAATAAAATCATTGAATAAAATGATTCTATTAATAATAGTTGTGATTTTAAAGATATGTTACAGAAGTTTTGTTTAAGTGTCAAATGTCCGGATTTTTTTTAAAAATACTTTTAGACTTATGTAAGTGTTATGTTTTGCAACTTTTTTTACTCAAATCTGGGATTTGCGTACTATTTTTAATTGAAATCAAGATTTATGCCTCATGCCATCTCGAGGCTTGCGCCTCGCCTCTTCAAGAGAAAAGTCTTTGAGCCCCACATTAGCCTTTTAAAACACCGAGTTCAATCTGTTATGCTTTGAACTTTTATATTTTTAAGAAATAGAGAAATTTAACACTATCTTTCTAATCCTTATATGAGGCGTGAAGTCTCTAAGCCTTAGTGCGGTTTAGAGAGGCAAAAGCCTCTTATGATCTAAAGGAGGTGTCAGCTCTTAGGCTAAAAGTTAGATTCTCGAAACAAGCCTATTGTGTTTAGCTGCTGTGTAGATTGGTTTTTGTAGATGAAATTTGTTGTGTTTTGGTGATTAGATTACGGGTTAGTGATGTGTTTTTTTTGTTCGTCGATTGATTTAGATTTCTGAGGGAGCTGGACCTGCAAGAGAATGAAATTGATGAACATAGTAATTACTGGCTTAGCTGCTTTCCAGAGAACTGCACATCGCTTGTCTCCCTGAATTTTGCTTGCCTCAGAGGAGAAGTAAATTTGGGTGCTCTTGAGAGGCTTGTGGCGAGATCACCTAACCTCAAGAGTTTGAGGCTGAACCGAGCTGTTCCTATCGAAACGTTGCAGAATTTATTGTTACGTGCTCCTCAACTTGTGGACTTGGGTACGGGGTCTTATGTTCACAATCAAGATTCAGTCGTCTATGACAATCTCAAGAATAGCATTCTGAAATGCCAATCAATCAGGAGTTTATCTGGATTTTTAGATGTTTCTCCTCGCTGCCTGGCCTCCATTTACCCCATTTGCTCGAATTTGACATCCTTGAACCTGAGCTATGCTCCCGGTCTTCATGGTGCCGAGCTTATAAATGTCATTCGGTATTGTGAGAAGCTTCAACGCTTATGGGTATGATTTTCTGACCTTACGACTACAATGTAATCTATTATGTGTATATGTCTTCATCTGTTTGTGTTGGTATATTATATGAATTTCGAATGATGGGAAATGTTCTTGGCGATGTCTGCAGATTCTGGATGGCATTGGCGACAAAGGACTGGAAGTTGTTGCTTCAACTTGTAAAGAATTGCAGGAATTGAGAGTTTTCCCATCTGATCTCTCTGGCGCTGGTAATGTTGCTGTCACAGAAGAAGGTTTGATCGCTATATCGATGGGTTGCCCGAAACTTCATTCGATATTATACTTCTGCCATCAGATGACAAATGCTGCCCTTGTAACCGTAGCAAAGAACAACCCAAACTTCATACGCTTCAGGTTGTGCATTCTTGACCCCACGAAACCGGACCCTGTAACTGGGAATGCACTGGATGAAGGTTTTGGGGCGATCGTCCAAGCATGCAAAGGTCTGAGACGTTTGTCTCTCTCAGGCCTTCTTACAGACCAGGTCTTCTACTACATCGGCGAATATGCAAAGTACCTCGAAATGCTTTCCTTGGCATTTGCTGGGGACAGCGACAAGGGAATGATTCACGTACTGAACGGTTGCAAGAAACTTCGCAAGCTCGAGATCATGGACAGCCCGTTTGGCGACATGGCACTTCTGCAGGACGTCGGGAAGTATGAAACAATGCGATCCCTTTGGATGTCGTCCTGCCCTATTACTCTTGGTGGCTGTAAGGCCCTAGCAAAGAAGATGCCGAGGCTGAACGTGGAGATCATCAACGAGATCGATCAATCGGAATTCTGCCGTGACGATGGGCAGAAGGTAGGGAAAATGTATCTGTACCGTACATTAGTAGGGCCAAGGAAAGATGCACCCAAGTTTGTGTGGACATTGTAGATTGTGATACTTATTTCCTTCAAGGCTTTTAATTACTTTGGTACTTTTCTTTTCTTTCTTCTTTAGGGCTATTGACTGACCAGTTGGGATTTTTATTTTTTAGCTAAGTGAGTATTTAGTTGTATTGGTGTTTATTGTAATTAATGGGAGTTCTTCAATTTGTAATCTCTTCCTTGATGTTTTATAGACAGACTTTGCAATTCCATTAGTCTCTACTTTCTACTTTCATTTGCTCTGTCTCTCCCTTGGTCTTTTTGAATAATTTAATATTGAAAAGAATGAACCTTCTTTGCATGTATGAGGATGAATAATTTAATTTAAGATCTCTAGTAATTTGAAGATCATTTTGAGATAAAATTTATCTGATATATAGTTTAATTTAATAAAATGAAAGTTGAAATTCGATCTAAGAATGACGAATATATCTATAGAGATATCATCCCTAGAGGCTAAAGGAAAATGGAAGAATATTGAATTTAGAGAGATATCAAAGAAAACATCATAAGTTGTAGAGGGTATAAAATTGTAAAATAGATTTAAGAATGGTGAATTAAAAAAATGTGAACTTGTTGAAAATCATCCTTTGTCAACACTCATCTCAATGACTTTTAACTTCCAATTTTGTGTAACTTAGTAAATTTATAAAAATGTCTAACAAAATTAGAAACTAAAAAATCTATTAAATAGAAAGTTGAAAATTTAAGAATTTATTAGATATATTTCAAAATTTTAAAACTCTATTGAAAGTGAAATTAAAAACTCAAAACCTTTTTTTCAACTCCATTGAAAGTTAAATTATTATTATTATTTATTTATTTTAAAGAAAAACTTCAAATTTAAGAACTAAAATAGACCAATTTGCTACTGAAAATATCAATACACTTTCATATTCTGTTGTTTGTTTGTTTTTTTTTTTTTTTTTAAGTGGGGGACAACATCAATTTGCTACTGAAAATATCAAAAGGTTTGGATACCAAATGAAAGGAACACAAAAAAATGTAGGACTAAACCAAAGTTCCAAATAGAGCATATTCTCCTTTCTATATCAAGGGTCCATAGAAAATTTGTATTAAAAAATATAAGGAAAGTTGAATATGAATGACAACAAGATTCTGATAAGAACCGAGCTAGAACCCGAACAATATATTGTAATATAGGAATAGGTATACAAGATAACCCTTTCTCCTAGAGAATCATCTCTTAAGAGCCCAAAGTGTAATGACTCAAAATATTCATACCCAATACTACTAACTCTCTCCTATTTATAACCATAAGTTTCTAACTCGCTCCCCAAGTATTTGCCTATCTACCCCTCTAATATTTTCCAATTCCCCTAAGGCGCATTCCTAACAGATTCCAAGTGACTGACTACTAGTATTAATTATTATCTATTATTTGTAGTTTAAAATGGATTTTATTTGTTTAGGTATTGTATACAAATAAACAATTGTTTTTAGGTATCAAACAAACACAAAAGGTTTTTACAATCACACACACAACCCATAAAACTACAAATCTTATTTCTAGTGACTCAAAAACAGGTATTGCTCCATAATCGAAGACACGAACACAACACGGACAAACAAACCGAGTAAATGCCGACACGAACTCAGTACCGGAAGCAAGCCATGCACTCCTCCAACATACAACAGCAACAAAGAGTAGCTAAACTGCAAAACCAAGAGAAAGAAGTTTCATATTTTTCATAATCAGAGGGGCTGGTTATATATTTAAACATGATGCATAATCATATAAAGAACTCTTGAATTCATACTTGCTTCTATATTTCTAATTAACAGCTAAACGAAGTCATATGAAAGATCAAACGACGAATACTTTTTATGATATACTCGTGGTTGTTTAAGACTTTTCGGGCATATAATTAATTGTTCACGAAATCAATCATCCCAGTCTATTATTTCAGTATCCATGGAATGAAAATTGCATAAGCTTTGATAAGTACTAAAAAAATTATTCATGGCTAGAAAGAAAGTAAGAAACTAGTTAAACGGTGTTATTGTTCATTTTGAAAAAAGAAACATGCATTCTTAACCTCAAAGAACCCTAAAAGTAACAATCCAAGTTCTGCACAGTACAAGAAAGATGAGGAAACCAACAAAAACACACTCGATAGAGAGCGGGCTTCTTTGGCTATCTCAAGCACCAAAACATTAAAATGCATATGGTAACCTATCAACTTAAGCTTTTGGGATGATTTATTATTTAATAAGATTTAACATGATATCAGAGTAGGAAAACATAATACGAAAACATGGTAACAGAGAAGGAAGTCATGTAACCCCCGCCAAGTCATTTCATCCCCAATTATTATTGATTTTCACTTGTTGGACCTTTTCAAATTTTCAAACGCACAAGTGAGAGGAATATTGGTTGATATAATTAAATTTCTTGACTTGAACTTTTGGGTGATCGGTGATTTAACAAGATTCATCAATGAAGGATAAAAAAGGCAAAACCAAGTTGAAGATTGCAAGGGAACAATATTAAAGATAATGGATGCCCGTCAGCAAGCTTTTTATGGTAAAATATTAAAGAAAACCAAGTTTTCATTAAGAATAACTAAAAGATACACAAAGGCAAATACACAAAAGCCAGGCCCTAATTAGAGTCCTCCTGTCCTAAGTCTAGGACAGCAAAAACCATAGAGCATGCCAAAAGACTCTGACTCTATCCTTAATTCGAAAGAGAGAATTCAAAAGAACTTCCTAGTAAACCATCATAGGTTGGCTTGGTGGTTCAAAAAGAGTCTTGGGGATCCATTTAAGAGGTTATGAGTTTATTCCAAGGTACTCACCTACTTTGGAATTAATTTCTTATAAGATCCCTTAGCAACCAAATGTTGTAAGGTCAGATGTTCAGTGAGAATAATCGAGATGTGCGAAAATTCTCTAGTAGAAAAAAGGGCAATGATGATTCATCTAAGAGGTTATGAGTTCAACCCAAGATGGCCATCTATGACCTACCTAGGAATTAATTTCCTACTATTTCCTTGACACCAAATGTTGTAAGGTCAGACAGTCAGTCTCGTGAGAATGGTCAAGATGCACGTAAACTCCCTAGTTGGTTCCTCCATCATAGAACAACAATCTCTTTTTACATGCCAAGAAAATCCCAAGAACGAGAATGCCATAGTTAAGTTCTTTCGTCATTAACTTGACTAAAAAACACAAAAAAGAAGAAGGATTGGATCATAAAGTAGCATAAAGAAAACTAGTGCTCGGTCCATAATAACAAGAACAAACAAAATGATAGGCTCAGAATTGCCCTTTGATTCTTAAACCATCCATAAAAAAACAAGAATATAGAATTCCTAAATTCAAAATCCAAATAACTCCACAAACATTCATCTCATCAAATCCAATCCAATCAATTTACTTTTTGATATGTCCGGGCTAACTTATGCGCACCTTGACTACTATTAGAAGACAGGTGACCACTATGAATTGAACTTATTTCCTCTAAATTCTTTAAGTGTCTTTTGACCATAATGTTTGTTAGGGACAACGTTGTCCACTTTCGCATAAGCCCTAGTGACGGTTGTTTTTGGTCATCATGTCGTTATCATCCCTTCACTAGATACCCAATTTCTTCCCTTAACATAGGTATATGGGATTTTACTCGCATGCAATCCCATCAATAAATTTACACATAATAGAATCAATCAATCAACGAGATCACAAAGACAATTGCAAAGAAATGGTGGGGGGAAAACGTACCATCCATGAAGGAAAGAGGAGCAGTCATCTCGATCGTCGTAGTGATAGTGCTGATACGGCGGGCCGGGCGGCGGAGGAGGAGGAGGCGCCGATGGACGAAACCCATCATAGAAATAGTCTTGATAGCCTTGGTGCGGGTGCGGCGGCGGAGGAGGGTTGCCGGGGAATCCAGGCGGCGGTGGATTACCGGGATACGCAGGCTGCGGCGGAGGGTAGCCTGTGGAGAGAAGAAATGAAAGAATTAGATGGAAATGAAAATGGGAAAAAGGGAAATTCAGAAGAAGGGATGTTACCGGGAGGAGGGTAGGTTTCCGGCGGAGGATGGTGGTAGCCATAGCCATAAGAGTGACTCATAATTTCAATGGAGATTCAAGAAATTGAACAAACAAACAGAAATGAAATGAACAGAAATTTGGGACTCTGCCTTTTTGTTTTGTTTGCTTAACGTGGTGGGTTTATTTGCTGTCCTCTCAGTTGTAGTTGGAAGCATTAATTTCGATATCCTCGTAGAGTTTATCTTATTTGATATTAATCTATTTCAATTCTACTGTCAAGATCCATGAGTTTGAACTTGAAAATCGGAAATTGGTATTTGATTCTCGAAAATTGATATTTAACTCTTATATTATTTGAGATTAGTTGTGCTTTGGGTAGAATTTGTTGCTCCCCTTTCTCTATTCATTCTAAATAATAATAAATAATAAAATAAAAAATAAAAAAACTTTTGATATCTTCCTCTTCTTTATTATTATATGTATTTTGATTTTTGTTAGAGTAATATATATATATATATATATATATATAAATAAATAAATAAGGTGGTTAAAAGAAGAGAATATTTAATTAGAAGACATGAGAGAATACGAATGATTTCTCGTGTTACTACATAATCGAAGACACGAAAACAACACGACCAAACAGACCGAGTAAATGTCGACTGCAAACGTTATTTCTAGTGACTCAGAAGACACGGCCAAACAAAAGAAATTGAAAATGATGAGAAATTTGGGGCTCTGCCTTTTTGTTTTGTTTGCTTAACTTTGGATATTGATGAGTTGTATTTGTAATTGGAAGCATTAACTTTGGATATTGAGCACTTGATTTTTCCACAACAAAGTAGTTGGAGTCATAAAGTTCAATAGTAGAAATGGGAGACATTGGGGGACAATTTGAGGTGGAAAAGCAGGTGGGGGAGATTTGTTTACGGTGATTGAATCTGTGACTGTGGAGTAGAAATAAATTAACACCAAACCAAATAACCAATCGTGCCACAACTACAGGATTTGATCCTTGTGGTATCCTCCCTTAATCGACCTAAATTATACTTAATCAAAATGCTTAATCAAAATACTTAATCTCATATATACAAAAAAAAAATGGTTCCAACTCTAATAGTATTACATGCATTGCTAGATGAAATACACTATAGCGTTTAATGTATATATGAGATTTAAATTTTGTGTTGTATACATTCCCATAGTTGAACACAAAATTGGAGATAGAAAATTGAATTCATAATCAAGATTGCTGATTCATATATATGTTAGCTTTTCAAAGATGAAATCAATTTTCTTTGATGGAGAAAATTCATAGACTTATTAGATATAAAATTGTCTCTCTTTTATTTATCTTCTCACAGTATTTATTTTTCCATTCACCTTCACACTTCTACGTCTACTTCTATTTCTATTTTTACCTTTCATTTATGGATCGATTTTTTCGTGCTTGTTTGATGAGAATAGAATTGATAATCGCAGTCAGAAACGATCGCAAACCAATTCGATATACAAATACACAAGCTCATGATAATGGAAGTGATGAATAGAGAACAAAAGAAGAAAAAAAATGAAGGGGAAATGCATAGCTGAATTTTATTCAATGTATTTCAATTTGAGCAAAACTCCTTTATACACCTACATTTTGTATATGCGGCATTACTAAGTGCCACAAAATTTTATATAATTTTTTATATTTTTCAATATAAAGTAAATTTTTGTGGCATCAAATGTGCCACGTATACAAAATGTAGGGCTCATGTAGACATGCATGCGTAGAATAGTTTTGCTCTATCAATTTTGAGATGATGGTGTAAGAGAAATACAAAACCCCCATTTTATAGAGGTAGAGGATAATGAATAGTTAAACCCTCTCTTTTCCTTTTGGTAATGGATCGTCAAGGGGTAAAACAAGTCAAGCCCAATAAAGTTCACAATTCTAGCTCAATAATAGGAGGCATATCAGTGTTTTCAAGCTTTGGTGGTTGCTTCAGCCATTTAAAGTATGTTTGGAGCAATGATTAAGATTAAGTTAGTCGGTATTAAATTAAATTGAGGGATTAAGTTAACCTATGTTTAATGGACATATTAAATTAAGCTATATTAAGTTAAGCGCGGTTGTTTGGTGTAAGAATTAAGTTAAGCTGAGTTTTTATTTTCTTACTTTTTATTCATTTTAAAAAAAAATGTCGATTTATTTTACTTAACAATATATAAATGATAAAATGACATGCATTTGAAATAATAACATAATATTCATTTGTTTTTAAAAAAATATGATACTCATTTAGTACATATCTCTATTTATATTTAAAAACAATATAATAGGTTTAATATAATCCAACAAATGTAGGAAGACATTTCAAATTATATCAAAATCATTTAAATTAAAGAAAAAAGATACGAACGATTGAAAAAGAAAAATGAGATAAACTGAGAGAAAACTAAAGCGCAAAAAAAAGTAGGAGAAAGAATGTAAAGGCTGAAATTTGCTAGAATTTTGAACAATTTTCACCGTTCACATCCTGCTTAAATCAACCCGAGTTGTGCTTTATGCTAAACTGTCTACTAAACGGGATTTTGGGAGGATTAAATTAATCCGAGTTAATTTAATCCCTCACCGAACACGCCCTTAAGCCCCTAAAGCTCCATTTTCACAGATAAGGTGTTTGATAAAATTACTTGATGAATGCTGCCATTTACTTTTCTCCCAGATTTAACTTTGATGGTTTGATTTCATCTGTGGGTTTGGAGATTTTTTAAGGGATAACCCTGCATACACATTGCTAAAATCCAATGGAGACTATTTTGTTGTCCTCAAAATTGGGGCTTGTTTGTACTTTGCTATGTTGTAAAGTTACCATGCCCAAAAAAAAAAAAAAAAAAAAAAAAAAAAAAAATATATATATATATATATATATATATATTTTGATATCCGTGTGTGTCTGTGTCAGCTTTTGCACAATGAATGTCGAGGGACATACAACATTTAGAAAAAATCGTAGGAAATTAATTCCTAAGTAGATGACCACATGGATTGAACACATCACCTTATCTATCTTCTTTGACCAATTGAACGAAAAGGTAGAAATAATAGAGTAATATGATGAACAAATCCTACATAACTTAATAAGAAAACCCACTATTTCTCGTGATTAAGATTAATCCTATGATTAAACTCTTCTGTTTCCTCAAGCTCTCTACTTCATTGAACAAAAAACTATCAATTCAAAAAGATTCTACAAACCCAACAAAATATCAGGAACAAAAGTAAGACACAGTTAAAAACTACTTTTCCAATCATTTCCCAACCTTAATTTTAACGCTTCTTCTTGCTTCCTTTTGTAGAAGACTTCGATGGGCTGGCCACAAGGGAGACGAACAGAGCTACAATGGAGATTACCGAGATCAGGGAGCCGTACTTCGCCAGCAATCTCTGCAGGGAGGAAAATTCTCGTAAAGACGGTGCTCAAAACGAAAAATGTCTATGCAGCAAAAGAAAAATTCAACATGATATCAAAGCAAAAGGTTATGTGTTCAAACTCTTCCGAAGTAATTTCGTTCCTAATTAATGTTGAATTTTAGTCAATGGAAAACTTTCAAGCCCACAAGTGAGAGGTAGTGTTATGTTGGTTGGTATAATTAAATTTATTCGCTTTTGAGCATACTAACGACAACAGATATTAACAGAAGAATTAAGAGCACGGAATGGATCATACCTTAACCTGTCGAATTCATGCCCCAGTGAAGGATAAATTTCATGCAAAGGCAAAAGTTTGCTTCAGTTAACCAAATTGATAAGACTACTTAATCATTAAGCTTAAAGCATAACACAAATTTTCAGGATAAACTTACCAACTCAAGCTTCTTCTCTGGTACCTTGTCGGCGAGGACATCCAAGGGTAGAATTGGGGTTGATAAAGCCTCCTACAGATATCAAGATGAATAGTAAGACATCGGCAAGTTCAAGTAATTAGAACACAACCTTGACCATCATTGATAGGATATTTAACCTGTAAATCGGACTTTGTCGGGACACGGAATGTGACAACAGCAGGTGAACCATGAAACATTCCTTTCATTTTTGCTTCCAACTCAAAAGAATGTGATAGATGACCACCACTGTCAAACAGCAGATTTGTGTTAGTGGAACGAAAACCCAATGACATGTAGGAATAAATACTAAACAAATAGTCGCTTACGCATCAAGTCTTTCCCATGATTTGGAAGTTTCACCACTGATAACATCAAAGACATCTCCTGGCCAGCTTGCGTCGTTCAGACTTACGTCATATGCTGTTCTGGTAATCGTTACAAGAGAAATACACAAGAGAGGAAAAAAATTAAGAAACCAGGCCATTTTGAAATGAAATATACAAAAGGAAAATATAGTTGAGAGGAAAAAAAGAAGAAGAAAAGATTCCATCTAAAGTATATATGAGGAAATTACAGAAACTCTCCCTTCCAAAGCAATAAACAGATAGTCAGCTTCTTGCACAGTAGAGAAGACACAAAATAAGCAAGAGGATAGGAGATATGAAATTTACTACAAAAACAAAGAAAAAGATATGTAAAAATCAAGCAACTCCTCCCTTCCAAATATCCCATTTAACTCTCTCCTTTACCTTAAAATAAGCTCCAGTGAACATGTCAATAGAACATCTATGAATCTTCCAAACTTCTCATTATTTGCTTCATTTAGGTCAAATAGATACGTGTTAGTTGTACCGCATTGATTTACACAATTTATACTTTCAGCTAGTGCTCAACACACACACGCACACCACCTTCTCTAACCCACAGCTACAATTCATTAACAAAGAACTCTACGTCAAATTGAATAATCTTGACAAAAAAAACACTCCAAGAGGGCTTATTATTTTTGAAAAAAGAGTAACCACGTCCGTCCCTAGGCCAAGGATTGGGAGTCGGGAGACATCAAAGGAATGGAGACACGGGAGGTGACCATGTCAAATTGAATAATCTTGACAAAAAAACTCCAAGAGAGCTTATTTTTTTGAAAAAATGGTAACCACGCCCATCCCTAGGCCAGGGACTGAGAGACATCAAAGAAATGGAGACACGGGAGGTGTCTACAAATTAATGTCACAGGTGAGTCTCCAAGAGAGCTTATTTCTTCTTGTTGTAAGCAAAAAAAAAAAAAGCAGCCCTATAATCGCTGATGGAATATCCTCACAGACAATGCAGCAATCATCAAAATAAAGTGATTTGGTAAGAAATCTACGTTAAATTGAATAATTTTAACAAAAAAAACACTCCAAAAGAGCTTACTTTTTTGAAACAAGAGTAACAACGCCCGTCCCTAGGTCAGGCAACAGGAGACATCAAAGAAATGGAGACACGGGAGGTGTCTACGATTAATGTCACAAGTGAGTCTCCAAATGAGACTATTTCTTCTTGTTATCAGCAAAAAATAGCAGCCCAATAGAACAAATAGAACAAATTTCAAATGTGAAACAAAGAACTAAGCACCTATAATCGCTGATGGAATATCCTCACAGACAATGCAGCAATCATCAAAATAAAGTGATTTGGTAAGAAATTTACCTAGAAAATCAAACACAGACCTTATGGATACAGCTAAGAGAGCCATGCATGGTTCCAGTTCATTATAGCTTCGAGAATTTTGGAACTGAACCAAGATATTACCAACTTTTTCCACAATTGATAAAATTCCAATGCACCAAATCTCACATCCAGTTATCCACCTCGCCAAGCAATTTAAAACCTAAGGAATTCTATTCTTCCATCATTGAGAACATCTTCACAAACCCTAAACCTAACGATTATCTCCACTACTTAAAATCAATCACATGCACAGAGGAAGAAAAGCAAAGAAACAAAACAGCGCAGAACCAAATCCGATTCAGATCCAAAACAAAACAAAACAAATCAAACCACGCATGCGCAAAGAACGATCCGATCTAGACCGCAAACTCAGAAAATCCGAATCTGAAAAACCAAAACCAAAATCAGATAAAAGGAATCGAGCAGAACATACGAAGATCCTTGATTGTAAATGTCGATGGAGACAGAGACGCGTTCGGCGCCGGATTTGAGGCGAGTGAGCGCCGCCTTCTTGTGCACGACGATGAACGGGACATCGGAGCTTGCGATCGCCGACGAGACGAACAGCAAAGCTAGAAGGATGCAGATCAGAGGAGACAGAATCGGATTCGCCATGGAATCGTCGAAATTAGGGCAAAAGGAGATGATCGGCGAAAAAGTGAGGCGTCAACGAAATGAGAGATTTTGAGAAGACTCCTCCCGATATGGAAGGTGTTTGGTTTCGTGGTTGCTATTGTTAACACTCGTATGAGAGTTAACTTTCTCATTTTTCACCTTGAAGGAGCCTTAAACTTCGGTCATCGAGATGGACGTCAGATTACTCTTCAAATTCTATCATAAAACTTTGGAATCAAAAGAAGTAATAGTTTATGTGTCGCTCTAATTGGAAACATGCAATTTTTTAATTTTTTTAATTTTTTTTTATATATATATTTGTAACTGTGTAGGTCAGCTTCCGCACACTTCGACTAATGTCACGGGATATACTGCTGACCCTATAACATTTGAATGTCAAAGAAATTCGTAGAAATTAATTCATAAGTAGGTGGCTACCATGGATTGAACTTATCATCGTATGCACCGCAAAACCCTTGTTGAATCATGCTATTTCAGTATGGTAAAACTTTGACACGAAAGAAATGCTTTCATTACAAGCTTGACTCTGTTGTAAGTTCATGTGGTTTGGGTGGTTACTCTTCGACTTGTGCAAGTGAATTCGTATGTGGTCTTTTTAGATGTATTTGTGTTTTTTGTTAATGAAATTGTTTGTTTTTTTAAAAAAATCAAAAAAAAAAAAAAAAACAAAACTTAGATGATCGAAAGGTGAATGAAATTTCAATTCTTTTTTTTGTGTTAATTTAATTCAACACCATAGTCACATAACTTAATTGATCTAAACTATAGAAGACATAAAGTAAAAAGGAAAAGGATAGTTCCAACTCTTATAGTATTACACGTATTGCTAGATGAAACACACTATAGTACCTAATGTGTATATGAGCTTTAAATGCTTTTGTGATAGTTGAATACAAAATTGGAGATAGAAAATTGAATTCATAATTAAGAGCTAATGAGTTCATATATATAAGTTTTTTTTAGTACAAGTTGGTGTTGAATGACTAATTCGGTATATATATTAGCTTTTCACATGTATATAAATTTATTTTTTATAAAAAAAATGGAGAGATTTAAACTCATGTCAAAATTCAGAGACTTATAAGATAAAATTGTCTCTTTATTTTGTCCAATAAATATTGAGAAATTCAGCTTTAAATTTACTTTGATAAATTTAACATTTATCTTATGACTTTTAAAATTTTAAGTTAAAACTAAATATGGAGAACGGCATAAAGTAAAAAGGAAAAGGAGACTCCTTGTCATTGAAAGTCCGAGCATTTTCAATAACATTATAATGGTAAAGGTAAAGGTAAAGAATTAAACAAATATCTCTCTCCCACAAAACATACTTGCAAGGGTGGGGAATTTGACATATACCTTAATTGGTAACTTGTTTTGAATTTTTTCACATGACCTCAGTTTTTTTTTTTTTGATATCCATAACTGTCCGGAGTCCGGACCAACTTTTACACACCTCGACTAATGTCACGAAACATATCTGACCCTACAACATTTAGATGTCAAGAAAACCTATAGAAAATTCATTCCTAGGTAGGTGGCCACTAACCATGAATTGAATTCATGATCTTATGCACCAAAAAAAAGAGAAACAGATTTTCATGGCAAAAAAAGTAGAAATAACAGAGTAATATGATGAACAAATCCCACATAACTTAATAAGAAAACCCACTATGTGTTTGACTGATTCTCGTGATTAAGATTAATCCTCTATGATTAAACTCTTCTGGTTCCTCCAGCTCTCTACTTCATTGAACAAAAAACTATCAATTCAAAAAGACTCTACAAACCCAACAAAATATCAGGAACAAAAGTAAGACAGTTAAAAACTACTTTTCCAATCATCTCCCAACCTTAAAATTAACGCTTCTTCTTGCTTCCTTTTGTAGAAGATTTTGATGGGCTGGCCACAAGGGAGACGAACAGAGCTACAATGGAGATCACCGAGATCAGGGAGCCGTACTTCGCAAACAATCTCTGCAGGAAGGAAAATTCTCGTAAAGCCGGTCGTCAAAACGAAAAAAAAAAGTCCATGCAGCAAAAGGTGAGGGATAATACGAAGGGGAGAATGGACAGATAAAAATTCAACATGATATTATGCATTTAAATCCTTCCTGGTTATTTCATCCCTAAGTAATATTGAATTCCGCTCAATGGGCGTTCTCATACTTCCAAGCCCACAAGTGAGAGATGGTGTTCTTGTATAATTAAATTCATTTAACCATTAATTTAAACTCTTTTGAGCTCATTGGTGATTTAGCATGATTCAGTAGATACTAACAACAGATATTAACTGAAGAATAAAGAGCACGGAATAGATCATACCTTAACCTGTCGAATCCACGCCCCAGTGAAGGATAAATTTCATGCAAAGGCAAAAGTTTGCTTCAGTTAACCAAATTGATAAGACTACTAATCATTAAGCATAAAGCATAACACAAATTTTCAGGATAGACTTACCAACTCGAGCTTCTTCTCTGGTACCCTGTCAGCGAGGACATCCAAGGGTAGAATTGGGGTTGATAAAGCCTCCTACAGATATCAAGATGAATGAATGGTAAGACATCGGCAAGTTTAAGTAATTAGAACACAACCTTGACCATCATTGATAGGATATTTAACCTGCAAATCGGACTTTGTAGGGACACGGAATGTGACAACAGCAGGTGAACCATGAAACATTCCTTTCGTTTTTGCTTCCAACTCAAAAGAATGTGATAGATGACCACCACTGTCAAACAGCAGATTTGTGTTAGTGGAACAAAAACCCAATGGATAGTTACCATCCAATGACATGTAGGAATAAATACTAAACAAATAGTCGCTTACGCATCAAGTCTTTCCCACGATTTGGAAGTTTCACCACTGATAACATCAAAGACATCTCCTGGCCAGCTTCCATCGTTCAGACTTACGTCATATGCGGTTCTGGTGATCGTTACAAGAGAAATACACAAGAGAGGAAACAATTAAGAAACCAGGCCATTTAGAAATGAAATATACAAAAGGAGAATATTGTTAAGAGGAAAAAAGGAAGAAGAAAAGATTCCATCTAGAGTACATAATATGATGAAATTCCAGAAACTCGAAGGCCTACGCAATAAACAGATAATCAGCTTCATGCACAGTAGAGAAGACACAAAATAAACAAGAGGATAGGAAATATGAAATTTACCACAAAAAAAGAAAGAAAAAGATATGTAAAAATCAAGCAACTCCTCCCTTCCAACGCTCCCATTTAACTCTCTCCTTTACCTTAAAATAAGCTCCAGTGAACATGTCAAATGAACATCTATGAATCTTCCAAACCTTTCATTATTTTCTTCATTTAGATCAAATAGATACGTGTAAGTTGCTGTTGTACCACGTTGATTTACACAATTTCTACTTTCAGCTAGTGCTCAACAGAGTCAACACACACACACACACCACCTTCTCTAACCCACAGCTACAATTCATTAACAAAGAAATCTACGTTAAATTGAACAATTTTAACAAAAAAAACACTCCAAAAGAGCTTATTTTTTTGAAACAAGAGTAACAACGCCCACGATTAATGTCACATGTGAGTCTCCAAATGAGACTATTTCTTCTTGTTGATGGAATATCCTCACAGACAATGCAGCAATCATCAAAATAAAGTGATTTGGTAAGAAATTTACCTAGAAAATCAAACACAGACCTTATGGATACAGCTAAGAGAGCCATGCATGGTTCCAGTTCATTATAGCTTCGAGAATTTTGGAACTGAACCAAGATATTACCAACTTTTTCCACAATTGATAAAATTCCAATGCACCAAATCTCACATCCAGTTATCCACCTCGCCAAGCAATTTAAAACCTAAGGAATTCTATTCTTCCATCATTGAGAACATCTTCACAAACCCTAAACCTAACGATTATCTCCACTACTTAAAATCAATCACATGCACAGAGGAAGAAAAGCAAAGAAACAAAACAGCGCAGAACCAAATCCGATTCAGATCCAAAACAAAACAAAACAAATCAAACCACGCATGCGCAAAGAACGATCCGATCTAGACCGCAAACTCAGAAAATCCGAATCTGAAAAACCAAAACCAAAATCAGATAAAAGGAATCGAGCAGAACATACGAAGATCCTTGATTGTAAATGTCGATGGAGACAGAGACGCGTTCGGCGCCGGATTTGAGGCGAGTGAGCGCCGCCTTCTTGTGCGCGACGATGAACGGGACATCGGAGCTTGCGATCGCCGACGAGACGAACAGCAAAGCTAGAAGGATACAGATCAGAGGAGACTGAATCGGATTCGCCATGGAATCGTCGGAATTAGGGCAAACGGAGATGATCGGCGAAGAAGTGCGGCGTCAACGAAATGGGAGATTTTGAGAAGACTCCGCCGGCTAAATTAGGTACGCAAAAATGTGAGGAACAATCAGAGATCAAATGGAGAATTTTTAGATCCCCACAAATTTTCAATCTAGGGGTAATTTGGTCATTTCGCTCCATTGGAAAGGTGTGTATGTTTATAAATAAGGTGGTTAAAAAAAGAGAATATTTAATCGAAAGAGTAATGCGAATAATATCCGGCCATCAAAATTATTCACTCCATAATTGAATGGATGAGGGTTTTTCTTTTTTTTATCTATGGGTCTGTGCGCGCTAGTATCTGCACAAGCGCACCTCGACTAGGTGACGAACATAAAATTTGAATTCATTATCTTATACACTTCAAAATTCTGTATGATCACTACTCCACCATGATTTAATTGAATGAATGAGTGATGCAATAATTTTATTGTTTAGGCCCCGTTTGATAACTATTTGGTTTCTTATTTTTGGTTTTTCAAATTTAAGCCTATTCTCTCTCAAATTTCCTACA
>JBBMEF010000022.1:10552419-10565001 GCA_037832685.1 Sicyos baderoa
AATTTATTTGTTTTTTTATTTTTTTATTAACCCTAAAATTGTGGGTGGTTTTGTTTAACAACCCCTAATTATTATTTATTTATTTTATTTTATTTTTTTGCACTTAAACACATTGCCTCTTTTGTAGGAGTTAAAAATTGAATTCATTTAAAGAAATGCTAACAATTGGAGAAGGGCAAAATACGGATGAAAGATTTCTCTTTCACCCTTAAACACCCATTTTAGCCATGCCACTACAATATTTTACCATTTAGACAAAATCTACAATAATTTCTCAAAAATAGACATTTTGTAGGTTTTCCCATTTATGAATCTAATAACACAAAATTGAAGTTTTAGAATTTAATTAGACATAAAATTTAAAGATTTAAAATTTATAAGAATTGACCTACACATTCATGAATATAAAAATATAAATAAAAAAGAGTGTGACACTGAAAATGAAAAAAAATAAAAAAAATGACGAAAGTGGCAATGATACATGAATAACTATTAAAACGTAAACACCTCATTAACCAAACTCAACCAATATAATATACAAATCAATAACAAAAAAAAAAAAATTATGAATTTAAATTCTCACCTTCCTTCCGAGTGTTGTTTACTTAAAAGGAAATACATATTTTTTAATTCAATAACTTCTATATAAAAGTTGATGATGTATTAATTTTGTTATTTTCTTTTTTCCAAATGATATTAATTTAGTTAACGGATTGTAATTTAATTTAACTTTAAAATTATAGTTCATTCTAAAAGATTGAAATTTGACACACAAAAAAAAAAAAAATTACTACTTTTGAATCGAAAACACATATTATTATTACCTAATACCTACCTAAGGTCAATTTGGTGACAAACATAAATCTTAAAGTTTATGCCCAGTTTGATAACCATTTGCTTTCTTGTTTTTAGTTTTTCAAATTTAAGTATATTATCTCTCAAATTTTCTACAACGTCTTCCATCCTTTCTACCATTTATTCATCTTTCCTTAAGAAAGTAGGAGAATACTAACTAACTTCTAAAACCAAAAACAATTTTTGAGAAACTTTTTTTTTTGTTTTTAAAAGTTGGTTGGTCTTCCTCCTACTTTCTTAAGGAAAAATGTATACATGATAGAAATGATGAAATAAATGGTAGGAATTTTAAGAGAAAATAGGCTTAAATTTAAAAAATCAAAAACAAAAAACCAAATGGTTATCAAACATGGTCTTAGAGATTAAATTTGTAATGAATTTGCTAAAAATTAGATGAAACGACGCCGTTTTGCCTACTTCTCTCCCCTCTGCTCTGAACTTCTCTGACAATCGCCGTTGATCGGTTTCGGTTCGGTTCGGGCTCGGAACCGATCACCGCCGCACCGAACGTCGGAATTGTTACTTTTTTTTAATTAATCTTATTTCCCTCCCGGCTATAAAAATGGGTTTCAGACACAAAACCCTAACATCTCGCAGCCACCATCTTCTTCTCCGGTTCCGCCACTTGCTCCTCCGTCTCCGCCGTCATCCGTCACCGGTAACTTCCGAAACTCCGATCCTTGCATTTTTCATTTCGCTAGATTAAGATACCTGGATATTCGATCCGTTACTTTGTTGTTTGTTTTCTCGATTGCTCTTCTCCCAAGCCCCGACCGCCACCTGCCGCCGCTCTTGGAAGTTTCCGGTCGACATCCTATTTCCTTGACTTTGATGTCAGTTGTAGGCTGAAAATGGGGTTTGAACCCCCATTGTTTTGACTATCTTGTTTTAGTCGTTAGTGTCAAGTAGGACTAGGGGTGATGTTGGTTTCGTTTTCTTCCGTGGTTTTAGGTCAAACCGATAACCGAACTAATCCAATCGCTTGACAAAAAGAGGAAACGAACCATTTTCCAACAACAAAAGGACAAAACCATTGTTTTGACTATCTTGTTTTAGTCGTTAGTGGCAAAATAAAAAGTGTGTTTATCTTTTTGAAATGTATATTTTGTTTGAGTTCAACATAGCTAAAAAAAACATGGCTATGATCCGTTGGTCAGAACCGTCAGGTTATGTTGAGCTATATTATATTTTGATTTTCGTTTTTTCTCCCTACCATGTGTTCTGCCAGAGAATAAAGAAAGAAACAGAGATTTGTAATCTAAGAAACTTAAATCCTGTGTTTGGATGAGGTTTTGACCGGGAGTTAGTTTGAGGAGTTAGAAATTGAGAGTTGTAGTAAAAGACTCGTTTTGAATGTGTTTTTTTTTTTGTAAATGAGTTAGAGTAAAAAACTTGTTTGGATGTAAATTTAAAATGAGTAGTTATTTTGAATAGTTAAAAAATAATGATTAAAAATGAGTGCTTAAAAATGAGTTATTTTGAATGATTATAAATTATTGAATAGTTATAAATGAATGGTTAGAAATGAAGAGTTATTTTTTATAGTAAAAAAGATGAATTATTTTGAGAAGTTACAAAACTCGTATGGATGTAGATTTTCAAGGAGTAGTTAGTAAATCCTCAATCTAAATCCTCTTTAAATATGACAAACAAACAAATGTCCCCTAAGTATAAAAATTTAAATTTATGTTACTTTTTCATTCAAAAACTCAAATGAAAGTGACCCATGAAAAAAATTAGGGTTGATGCTTGGGGTTTCAAGGCATGCTTTTTTGAAGGTCTCAGTTTGAGACCCATTATAAAATCCCGTTTCTCAGGTCTAGACCATAGGACGGGTGCCGGTGCCCCCGAGTATAGAGTGGTTAAGCTCCGATTTCTCTATTTCAAAAAAAAAAAAGTGACCAAATTTGGAACTTGTTGAAATTTTAATGGCTAGTATCAGGTGAGATTGAATCTGTTCCCTTATTATTGTTACTTTTGATATCATTTGACATTGACTGAAACCGATGTTAGTTTTGGTTGGATCTTCTTTAGCTTTAGAAGTGGAGACAATGTACATTATCTACCTTTCATTGTCGACTCTCTCTATTGGTTTAGATTCACTCTAATGAGTTTTTTTTTTTCAAACTTTTATAGAGAACATCATGAATCCCCCATTTGTAAATGAGGCCGAGGCTGCGAATGAGGACGAAAATGCTACTACGAAAGATCAAAGCGATATGAAACCTAAAGGTAGCCTCGATGTTTCATATGATCTGTCAGAGTGTGATTTCTGTCGTGCTTTGTACAAAACTCATTCAAAGAGAAAAAAGATGGAAAATATGGAAGCACATCCTGAGAATCAAGGCAACGAGTATCCTTTTTGTCCTACTTGTTTGAATGCGGCAGAGGATTCATATAAAATAAATTTGATTTCAGAAAGTGAGGAGGGGGAGGAGGAGGAGGAAGAGGAGGACGATGAGGTTGGTGAGAATTCAAGTTCATTACAATCAACACTCACTCGTGGAGTTTTCGATGCAGAAGTTGTAAGAATACAACTTGCAAGAATGATCATAGTTGATAAATTGCCCCTGAAGATTGTGGAGGCGCGAGGATTTAGAGGGTTTTTGGACGCGTCTGTGTGTGCTTATAATCCAGAGTTTGAGATTCCCTCTGTAGCCACAGTAATTGATGATATAATTGAAATATACAAGAAAGAGAAACGATTTTTGAGAAACATATTTGTGAAACAACGTCCTAGAGTTTCTCTCACAATCGATACTTGGACATCGGATGAGGATATAAACTATGTTGTTCTAACCGGGCATTTCATTGATGTCAATTGGAAATTGCAGAGGAGGATTCTTAATTTTCGTCTAATCGAGAATTTCGATGGAGAGACTATAGGAAAAGAAGTAGTAGGCCATTTGGAAGAATGGGGTATTAAAAAGATATTGACGTTGACGGTTAACGATGCTTGTTCAAATGATGCTGCTATTGCTCATTTAGTTCACCATTTCAAGAAGAAGTTGGTTTTGGATGGTAAATTTGTCCAAGTTAGGTGCTGTGCGCATATTCTCGATTTGATTGTATGGGATGTTATAGAAGATTTTCACGAGTCAATATCTAAGATTCGAAATGTCGTTAGATTCGTTAGATCTTGCCCAGAACGATTTAGTAGCTTTGAAAAATGTATCAAAGAGGAGAACATATCTAGCAAGAGTGGGGTGTGTATTCTTGATTTGCCATCTCGGTGGGACTATACGTACATGATGCTCGAGGGAGCAGAGAAGTTCGAAAAGGCATTTGAGAGAGTAGGGATCCACGACATGGATTATTTGGAAGAGGATGTTCCCTCTAGTCGAGATTGGGAGGTTGCCAGAGCACTTGTTCATATTTTATCAGTATTTTATAAAGCATCTCTAAGACTTGGTTCTCTCCATGTCCCTTCAAATGTGGTTTTTCATCAGATTAGCACTATCCAAAATTGTTTCAAAAAGTGTTCTTCCAATAGTGACAATCTTGTTCTTAAAGACATAGCAATGAAAGTGCAAGCTAAGTATGATAAGCATTGGGGGAAGAATGAAAATGACAATTACTTGTTATATCTTGCCATTGTTTTAGACCCTCGTTACAAGTTGAAATTCCTGTCATATTGCTTTAGTGAATTGTTTGGCGTCGATGCGGCGAAAGAGAGGTGCAAGGAGGTTGAAAATATTTTGAGGCAGTTATTTGATGAGTATAGTTTGCCTATTGTCAAGAACTCGAAGAAGAAATCAACTACTCGAGGCACAACTCGTTCTGCAAATGTTGGAGATAGTTCTATAGATGACGATATGACGACTTTTGATTTTAAGGAAATGTTCGATGCGATTGAAGAAGATACAAATGTATCCACAGAGTTGGAGATCTACTTACTGGAGCCTCTTGTGCGTCGAGAGAAGGATTTTGACATATTAAAATGGTGGAATTATAATTCTTATCGATACAAGGTTCTTAGTAAAATTGCTCGAACAATATTAGCAATTCCAGTATCAAGAGATGCTTCAGAATCTGCATTCAAGATTTGTGGAGGTGTGATTAGTCCGGAAGCCTTTTCGTTGGCTCCAGATCTAGTTCAGGCTCTTGCATGTGCGCAAAGTTGGCTAAATAAGGCGCCTCTACGTAGCGATATTCGAAAACAAATCGAGGAGGCTATTCGTGTGGATGAAGGTATGTGAATTTTAGTTTATACTCATGCCTACTAATGTGATATCTGATTGTTAATGCTATTTTGTATTTTCCTTTTTGTTCTAGAATTTGCAAGCTTACAAGCATCTATCATGAAGGAGGGTGAAAAAGATGCTTAGGAGGATGCTGCAAATATGAACTCTTTAGACTTTGTTCTTTCTGTTGAACTTCTTGGTTTTGAATTAAGCATTTTGTATTGGAACTTATGATGAACTGTTAAACTTCATTGTTAAGTAGACTACAATTTCCTTGCTTTTTGATACTTGAAAGTTCTCTCTTTTGATCCTTGATTTTTGTTTGTTCATGATGTTCTCTTTAGGACTACTGAACAGTTAGGAGTAGGGGTGCACAAAAATCCGACAATCCGAAAAACCTGAACCAACCCAACCCAATTTGACGGGTTGAGTTGGGTTGAATACATAAATGAGTTGGATTGGGTCAAGGGTTGACCTAAAATCAACCCGACCCGACCAACCTGAATTTATCATTTAGTTTAAAAAATATTTTTTTTTACTTATAACATAATTATTATATTATTTAATTATTTATATTATATGTATATATATATATTTATATTATTATTATTGTTATATATATATATTTTTTTACATTTTTCTATTGATGAGATTTCGAAGTTAGGTAAACTTGAATTTCGCATTTGCAATAAGAATCTACTTATATTAATGTTTATTTTATGTTTTTAGGAATCGAAAAATGGACGTTATATGTAAATCTATGAACCCGATAACCCAACTCAACCCAATCCAAAAATAGAGGGTTGAGTTGGATTGTGTATTTAATTGGGTTGGGTTGAGAATTGACCAACCCGAATTTTTGAGTTGGGTTGAAAATCATTCCAACCCAACCCATATTTACCCCTAGTTAGGAGGGCATTGTTAAGTTTGTTGTATGTTAACCCACATTAGGTCATACAAAAATGATTTCCATTGAAATATATATTATTCTTTTTTTACATCATTAATGAAACTATTAGTTTTTTTTTTTTTTTCATTAAAAGAAATTATTAGAGATTAGTGTAGTGATCGAACATAAGTTTGAAAAGACATGTTCAATCTATCCTGACCACCAACTAAGGTAATTCTGTAAAGAATCTTTCTACGTCATTAATCAATATACCTTATAAAATAGCCTATAAAATATACTATACTATTTTAAGTTCTATTTGTATAAAAAGTAGCATAGTTCTACTGGCATCTTGTACGACCTAGTAACCATCAGGTTACAAGTTCGAATCCCCTTCTTCCAATATTGTCGTATCAAAAAATAAAATTCTATCTATACATCTTTCAATTCAAAGTTATATGGGTTTGGATCACCAAGAAACTGTTGTTCGAGGAGATTATCCCAAGTGATTTGTCATTTTTTACATTGAGCGGGTAAATTAACTATCCTTAATTGATCTAGTGATAAAAAATGTAAAAAACCTTAAAATTATAAAGTAAACATTTTAAAATGATAATGTAAAAAAATTAGTAAATATTAGTTTTCTAGATTGTTTCTTTTTTACAATTGATAGTGTAATTGTCCCGTGAAATTAGTTGATGTATAACTAACCGTATACTCACATATGAGAAAAACATGTTTCCCTAGTTTCTGAAAAAAAAAATATGAAAAAACTAAAATTAAACAAAAACAAAACGGTATAACACTTAAAACTCCCGGAGCTTAATTTTCTAGTCTGAAATCAAGAGAGAACATAAGCTTAAAAGCTACACAAAAACACCACTGAGGGGAAAATCTTTGAAAAAACATAGTAAATACTAAATATCACTGGACAAAGTTAGTAACTTAGTGGAACATTTTCAACACAAAATGTACAAAACCTGTTAAACCAAAATATTTTTTTTGAAACAAGAGTAACCACACCCGTCTCTAGGCCAGGTACAAATATTGTGAAGATATTTCTTTGAGAGTGCCAAATACATTCAATGTTTTTTTTAAAAGGATACACAAGAAACACTTAATCATGGGCATGGTGGTTTGCACAAGAGTAAAACAACTTGCACAAAAGCATATACAGTAGTAAGTAGTGAGTGTACTTTGGGTTTACAATTAGCTACAGCATCCACTTCTCTGTGCAACTGCTCCATCCCTTCCCCCCGATGGCCCTTGAGGGCGTCCGTAACCGACCTTGATCCCAGATGACTACAATATTCGATGAAACGACGTTATTGTAAGAATTTGTTTCTGTTCTTCATGGTTACAATAGGTTTTTTAAATCGAAACTATGCTAACAGTAGTTTAAGCTCAGAAACAATGCAAACTATATATTTAATGTATATATCATCAAACCTAGACCTAACATCCAAAAAGAAATGTTAAGCTGTCAATAAGAACATAATGATAGGATTGTTATTACAAATAGTATAGGGGTATGTTGTGGTTTATTTAGGGCTTGAGATTGCTCCAAGTTATATCTCGATAGGTTGTAATTTTCAATTATCAGTGAAAATTTTGTGTTTCTTATCAAAAAAAAGATTGCTCCAAGTTCCTCTAAGACTTAGTTATCTTGTTTTTCTTTTAACTTTTCATATCAATATAATTCAGATCCTATCATACAACTCAACTGATGCCCTAAAACCAAAAGATCATGAGTTCAAATCCTACCTCCTCCCAATATCTCTCCAAGGCCCTAAAAACTCTCATATTCCTATTTAACCACAACTTTCAATTATTTTTTTTTGATATCCATGCACCTCGAATAATGGCATGGGCATATCGCATGACCCTAGAATATTTGGAGTTCAAGAAAACCTGTAAGGAATTAATAATTCTTAGGTAGGTGGATTATGACCTATTACCTCTTAGTTACCGCTGTCTTGGCCACTAGGTCACTCCATGATCGTTAAAAACTTCCAAAATAACAGCAAAGAATGAAAACACCATCCCATAGATACTACCTACCAACTTTGTTATTTGATATCCATGACTATGCCTTGACTAATCTATGAGATAAAGTATCTAACCATAACCATAACCATACCACATTTGGTTATAAAAAACTTATAGGTTCTTTTTCCTTTGTTAGAGGGCTCTATACCACAACCAGAATAGAAAGGTAGCATTTACATTACAACCATCAGTCTACAATTTCATACCAGACTCACTTACCTCATTGGATACATCAAAAACACCTTCTTGAATATTTTGGAGTATTTTAGCTGCGGTTTTTATGAATGCCTGTAAAATCAAAACATCAAGATGATCTAAGACACAATCTGCCTTTTTGAGAAGAAGCACATGTCAAATAAAACAAAACTGACCTCCTCGACATTTTGAGCGGTTCGAGCAGATGCCTCTATGTATAAGAGTCCATTTTCTTTTGCAAACTGTTCTCCCTCTTCCTTGCTTACAGCTCTCCGATGAGCAAGATCAGCCTTGTTCCCTACAAGAATAATTGACATGTTCGGATTTGCATGCTGCCGAGCATCCTCCAACCAGCTTGCCAAGTGATTGAATGTCTCCCTCCTGAACAACAGAATCATGGGCTGATTCAGACATCTCAAAAGGAAAATAAATCAAATGCAACTGTAAGGGGACATTAATAAAGCTTGGTTGTGAATTTAAAACCAAGAGCAGCCACATTATAAAAAAAACCCAATCAATCATAAAAAGAAACAACTTATACTATTTTAACTCCAAAGGTTGGATGCAAAAGTTCATAAATCATAAGTGCAATGAAATATAATTCATAATTGGGAAGAAAGGGAAATTCTAAGATGATAAGAAAACTAGAAGTTCATCCATCCATCCATTCACAGACTCACCTGGTAATGTCATAAACTAAGAGAGCACCAGCTGCTCCTCTGTAATAAGATCTTGTGATTGATCTGAATGATTCTTGCCCAGCCTGCAGTAAAGTAAAATGTCATTATGTAATGCCCATAAGAAAAAGAGTTTTCAAGATAGAGAAACATCATCTGCATTCACTACCACCATTAAAAAATCTACTGTCTGTCTGATCTTTAGCAAACATAAGGAACTGTTTGACAGCTGTTTTGAAAAACAACTTTTTCAACATCTAGAACAAAAACCCAAAGAAAAAAATGCTATAATTTAGAAGATAGTGAGATCTTCTTAGCCAGAAGATTGAGTGCTTTCACCCCTCTGATAATCAAGATTTTGGACATCATGGGTTGGGTTCTTTCTATGGTTAAATCCCACTTGCTTTAAGAATTTGGTTGTTTGTAGCATAGTCTGGAAGACTTAAGCCCCTAAGAATGGGCAGGCATCAGTCATTTCGTAAATTCGATATTTGGTCAAAATATGGGCTAGTTGATGGAAGTGGCTGGCTCCAACAGACCTATACATAATAACAAATAGTGTGGGTAGGTCCAGTCCAACCATCACACTACACATATAGACAAAAAATATAAGGCCTTTTGTTTGATCTGTTCGCCTTAATTTTCAGGGCATTCATAATAACCGAAAAATAACTCCCCATCCAGTAGAGGATGCAGCACATACTAGACAACTAATCAATCTGTTGGTCATTTTTTCCTTTCTTGCCCATTTATCATTAACCAATAGGGGACATTCTTTGATTTTAAAGAAGTAAAATTAACTGGGAAGATAACTTGTCCCCCATAATTCTTAACCAAGAAAGGCTAACATAGAACACATGAAGACAAGAAAAAATCTTAATAAGAAAATATTTCATAATCCTTTGTGAAATCATTTTCTAGTAGAGCGAATGAAGGGATATACAAGAGCAATACAAAAATGAGGCTTCAGTTCAAAAGAGTGAGACCCAAAAGGAGACTGTGAACCTATTCGAGAACCAAACGTCCTCCCAAGAGCTCTCCATATCTCTAAAACCCATCTTACTTCACTCAAGTCAAACATTTCATAAGGCCACAAAGAAAACAACATGCCAAAGAAACATCTCTCTATTTCTAAAGGAGGATGATAATAATAAGACCTAAGACCTCCTCCACCATAGTCTTACTACCATCTACACACCAAAAGCCTCCAAGAATTCGCCATAATATCCTAAGCAAACTGACATCCCCATAAAACATGATCTAAACTTGACCCATCAAGATCGTCAAGGAATACGTTTCCAGAGGGATTTCTCAGGATCTAGTCATATCAACTCAAAGTTCTTGGTAGGTACCCCCACAGGGTAAAGATCTCACTTCCAAATAGTTAAATGCAAGAAACCAACATCATCATTTATAGAACTTTCCCGTTCATATTTTTTTGTGGCCTCAGTTGGTTGAAGACTTGAGCTTTCAAGGTGTGCTCTTCTCAAGGTCCCAAATTTGAAACTCACTTATGACATTAATTTGTAGACACCTCCCGTGACTCCATTCCTTCGATGTTTCCCGGTACCTGGCCTAGGGACGGGCGTGATTACCCTTGTTTCCAAAAAAATATGTGACAATTTTCCAGTTCATATAACTTCCTCAATTTCTTTATGGAAAGTATATAATTCCTCTTGCAACTCGACACACAATAAAAGAAACTAAAACACACACAGATAAAGATCACAAAGAAGCTAAACTCACAGTATCCCATATCTGAAGCTTAATAGGGCGGCCATCAATGGAAACCATGCGAGCACCAAACTCAACGCCAATAGTTAAGTCGTGAACAGGCTGAAACCTCTTGTCCGTGAACTGCAACAACAAGCAAGATTTTCCCACACCTGAAATCCAAACAAAAACCCTTCAATTTCAGAACAAATCCGCACAAACCCAGAACAAAAACAATCTAAAAAAGCAACTCAGAACAAACCCGTGTCGCCGATGATGATGTACTTGAAGAGGTAATCGTACGACATAGCTGGACACGGAGAGCTGGAATCTCAAATTGGCGAAATGGGTTTGAAAATTAGGGGGAAAATCGAAATGGGAATTGAAAGATTCAAAGTGGGATTGATGGATTGAGCTTGGAATGGGGAATTTGGCGAAGGGGAAGAACTAATTGAGGGGAAATTGGGCGACACGATCTGTGAAAACGGCCCCGCCAGCGCCGAAGGCTGACCGGAATTTGGTTTTAGGGAAACTTTTGGATTTTGTTCATTGCGTGTGCTCCATAATTAGTGCTTTGTTTTCTGAATTTTAAATTTGGTTCCTTTTTATTTTTTATTTAAAAAAAAAAAAAAAACAAACAAAACAAATTTGTTTATTTATTTATTTTTTGAATTCAAATTGGGGTGAAAGTATAAATGATATTACTGTGAAATTCGAATTCATAACATCTTAATGGAAGAACTCGTGACTGTAGAGTTAAATTTGAACCAATCAACCTAATTAATACGTTAACAACTCTTTTGATAATTCGAATTCATAACATCTTAATTATGACAGACACTACGAATTAAATTATTATTTTTGTTGACATTAAAAATTTATTTGTATTTTAAGGAAATTAGAATTTAGTCTTTGTAAATTTAAAAGTTAAAATTTAGATATATGGTTTAACAAAATTATTGTCCCTTAAAAAAAACTATTGAAAATGATATGACTTTTAACGAACAAAATTGCAAAAATCACCCTCTACTATTGAAATATTGGGTGGTATCATTGAATTTTCAATTTGATTTCTTACTTCTCAGGTAAATTAATAATCTCGAAATTATTTTAACTTTTGTAATTCAAGGGGTGTAAGATTTGAATTTGTTATTAAATTGTCAACAACGATAATTTAACTGAAAAAAATGTGTGTTTAGATCATAAATTCAAATCCTCAAACCCTAATTTTTATTGAACTAAAAATACTTTGTTACTAAATATTTATGGTATTGCTGAAATAGGACATTACAAAACTCACAAATCATTCATTAACCATAGTAGTTTGTTGGTTAGTTTTATTTGTTTTAGTTGTCTGATCAATTTAGTTTTGAAAGAAAAAAAAAAAGCAAGCATAACTGTTTAGTTAAGTTTGTTTTAGTGAGTTGAAAATTTTAATTTTGAAAATATAATTTTAGTATTAATTTTTTTTTTTTTTTTTTAAAAAAAATAAGGTAACCACGTCCGTCCCTAGATCAGGCACTCGAGACATCGAATGAGCATGTCACATGTGAGTTTCAAACTTGAGACCTTGTATCATGATTTAAGCAGCAAGAAAAGTAATGAGCAACCATGGATGGATTCATGGCAAGGTGGATCTGAAGTTCCTTAATCTCCTGAATATGATTGATAAAACTCTTAATATGCATTCTTCTTCTTTTGCAGTTGTTGCTCCAAGCTTGGCAAGCGGTACCCAGTTGGTGGACAGATGGTTAGCCCCTCCTTCAGGATTGTGGAAGCTGAATGTTGATGCTGCTCTGAATCCTAAGACGAGAAAGGGTGGTGTCGGCTGGGTGGTCCGTGATTGGAAAGGCTTTCCCTTGTTGCTGGGATGGAAGTCTAATTTCATTTCTAATTCTGTGAAAGTGCTTGAAGGAATTGCTATGCGAGAGGGGTTGAGACATTTGAGATATGTTCTCTCTAGTTTTCTTCCTCCTATTTTGGTGGAGTCCGATGCCTTATCTGTGGTTAATGCGATTGT
>JBBMEF010000022.1:10565101-10590404 GCA_037832685.1 Sicyos baderoa
CGGTCATCAATGTACATTGATGACCGTCCATGATTTGCCGGTCATCGTTCGAGATGCCAGTCATAGATTGCCTCCGTATTTTTTTTTTTAAATTTGTAGCCGGTCATAAATGACCCAAATTCTACTAGTGTTTTTATTTGTTTGAGTTCTAAATAGGAGTACACTTACATATTTACATTCAATATCAATTATAATCACTTATGCTCTGTTTGATAATCACATTGTTTTTTGTTTTTTGTTTTAAAAAAGAAAAATATTTAAATCATCTCCGGACATGACATAAATAATTCTCTTTAAAAAATAAAAATCACAGTTTTATTTTTTATTTTTGCAAAAACTAAAAATACATTTGACGACAGTTTTTTCGTTTTTTTAAAACTCAAAATTTATCACTTTTAATATTTAATAAAATAATTTTAAAATATCATTGATCTAATAAGCCTTAACTGTGAGTTTGAAATTTATTAGTAATGTATTTTATCACTTTTCTAACATTTTACTAGAAAACAAATACTGATTTTTAAAAACTACTTTTTTTTAGAATTTACTATTTCAAAAACGTTTTTAAAATTTTAAAAACAAAATTAAAATTGGTTATCAAATAAATCTATTTAGAAAAGTTAAAACAAAAAAAACGAAATGATTATGAAATGAGTCAAACAATTCTGTGAATAAGTGACATGGGTCTAATCTTGGTTTGTCAAGAAAATTGATAAGAATTCTATAAGTGACAAGTATGGTAGATTAAACCTCTTAATCACACTCTTAGAAAATGAAATAAAATACTAAGAAAAACATAATATATTTTGCATTCAAAAAAGGAAAATTATAAATCTATATAGAAAAAATATCACTTGTCCACAGGCCCTACCAAATATGAAAGCAGAAAATGGCCACAAATGAAAACCAACTTATCTCCAAATCTCAGTCTTTTGAGTTTTGAGTCCCCAATTCCAAAACATTCATGGTAGCCATTGATATAACCACCCAGCCATGGCTTCTTCCCAAACCATGTTCATGTTTACACAAAACAAACCCGCCCGGGCGCCTCCTTTACGCACCATCGAAAACCATAGCCAACCTGCAAGAAAGTAACCAACCAAAACAAGAATCCACAGCAGCAGCTGCAGGCAATATCAGACGCCAAGCTCTCACCTCACAACAAAGAATAAAGCTCAACGCTTACCCCGATCGAGAATTCTACGCATTTCCGCGCTTCGTCACTCATGTCGATGACCGCTTCATTTCTACATTAACCGACTTGTATCGGGACCGGCTGCGGCCTGGTACCGAGATCCTCGACTTGATGAGCTCTTGGGTTAGCCATCTCCCAAAAGAAGTGAAGTATAAAAGGGTGGTTGGGCATGGCCTAAATGCTCAAGAACTTGCTAAGAACTCCCAACTTGATTACTTTTTTGTGAAGGATCTTAATGAAGATCAGAAGCTTGAGTTGGAAAGTTGCAGTCTTGATGCAGTTGTGTGCACTGTTAGTGTTCAGTACCTTCAACAGCCTGAGAAGGTTGGTCATGTCCTTTTCGATCTATGTTTCTGCATATTATTTTCATCGTTTTTTTTTTTATTTATTCGTGATTATTTTAGCCAATTTATGCGCACTTCAATTATTCTCTACAACATTTAGATAATCGCGAAAATTCGTAGGAAATTAATTCTTAAGTAAGTGGTTACCATAAAATGAATTCATAACCTTTCAGTTCTTTAAGAGTCTCTTGACCACTAGACTAACTTACGATGGTTTTATTTCCATCAGGTTGTTGAGCCCAGTTAATATGGTTAAAATTAAGTGCAAAGCCATATTTTTAGAGTAAGGGCATTTTTTTTATAGGAAATAAATCATTTATTGATGAGTGAAAAAGTTACCTAAACCTATGAAAACAAGCAAATAATTAGAAAAATACAAAGAAAAAGAGGGTGGGAGGCTGAATATAGAGGCCTGATATAAAAAGGTAAAAAACATTAGAAAGAAACCATATGATTATGACATAGTGGTCGAAGGCTTAGACTTTGGTTCGAGACTCACCTGTGACATTAATTTGTAGATACCTCTTGTGTCTACATTCCTTGTCAGGCCTAGGAACGGACATGATTATCCTGAGTATAGTGGAATGAAACTTCGATTTCCTGGTTTAAAAAAGTGAAAAAGAAGAGAGAAACATCTTTGGTTGGAGAGAGCCAAGAGGATTAAATCAGGGAGATATGTATAGGAACAATTTTGGGGTGTGCCTTTCAAAAATCCCTTTGAAGGAAGAACAAAAGAGCAATTGATGGATCATGAACATCTTGGGTAAAAAAACAGAGCTCAATCTTTGAAAAGAGACTGAATTTGTGCTGTATTGGACAGAGATTGAGTAACCTTTAGAGTGATTGTAGTGAAAATGATTTGTTTATAATTTTCAGGTAATTGGTTTAATATTTGGTTTTACACTTTTAAATGCAATTCAAAACATTGACCTCTTACTTGAGGATGTATGTCTTAATGAATTGAGCTATACTCGAGTTGGCAACAAAATAAACGAGGGGCGGTGTTTAATGAAAATCCTAAGATCTTTCATTAGGTCACTAACAATTCATTCAGCAAGCTCCCATAATGAACAGATGCAAGATAGATTTAACTTTAGGGTCATCAGGCAATCCAAGATAGTTAAAACATTCTAACCTTTTCATTTTATGATATCCGTGAGTGTTCAGGCTTTAACTATTCTTATGGGACATGTCGCACCACCTGACCCTACAACATTTAGATGTCAAGAAAATTCATAAGAGGTGCTTGGATGAAGAGTATTTTTGAGTAGTTAGAAATTGAGAGTTCCAGCAAAAAACTCGCTTGAATGTGATTTTTTTTCGTAGAGTTAGAGACAATAACTTGTTTGGATGTTGATTTGAAATGAGTAGTTAATATGAGTAGTTAAAAAAAGAATGATTAGAAATGAGCGGTTAAAACTAAGTTTTTTTAGTAGTTAAAAATGAGGAGTTATTTTGAGTAGTTAGAAATGAAAAGTTATTTTAATTGTAAAAATGAGTAGTTTTAAATAGTTACAATAACTCGTTTGGATGTAGCTTTTTGAAAAGTGGTTAGTAAATACTCATTTAAAATCCTCCATAAATTCAACAAACAAACACTCCGTAGAAAATTAATTCTCTGGTAGGTGATCACCATGGATTGAACCCACAACCTTTTGGTTTCTTACTGACCCCTACAGGTCGATGATGGTTGTTAAAACATTCTAATTACAACTAACATTAGCAAAGTTAAATTTAATTGCAGGTGTTCAGTGAGGTGTTTAGAGTGCTGAGGCCAGGAGGAGTGTTCATCATCAGCTTTAGCAACAGAATGTTCTATGAGAAAGCTGTGAGTGCATGGAGAGATGGATCTGCATACACTAGACTACAATTAGTTGTCCAATATTTCCAATGTGTTGAAGGATTTACACAACCCGAGATCATTCGAAAGATACCCGCGTCAAGTGGCACTCGAGACGATAACTCGCCGTTCGGTTGGATTCTGAGGCTGCTCGGTTTGTTGTCAGGCTCAGACCCTTTCTATGCAGTGTTAGCTCACAAGAATTTCAAGCCTGTATATACAACACAAAGTAATTGATCACTCTATTTGTGTAAACAAACACTATAATATTTTTTTCTTACAAAAAGTTGGCTTATTACAACACAAGTGCCTGATGTGAGTTCAAACCTCATGAATTTTTTTTTTTTTATAAGAGGAATACCTTACAATAACACAAAAGATGATAATCTTAGAAAGTCAAACCCTCAACTAAATGATCGGATGTACGAATACTCTCCCACCCCACAACAATTAGGGGTGGAGGTTTCGAACTTATGACCTATTGGTCATTGGATATTTACTGATGCCGCTAAGCTATTGCTTTTATTGACAAGTCCGAGATTATCTTGATCAGCTACATCAAATTAATGCTTTGACATAACAAAGACACGAAACAACCGCATAGGCACACTATGTTAAATTAGCTAACAGAGTTCAATCAGACATCCAAACTAACCTTCCTTCAAGGATTTAAACCAGCTAAGGAGGATCCGTAGAGGTGTCTTGAAAAACCAAAACCCAAGAGCATCATAGGTAGATAGTATATATCTCTTCCCAAATGGACTCTTTAGGCGTTTTGAGTCTTGCTCATTATAATAAGCTTAGTAACAAGGTGGCTGATCTTTTAGCCAAGCATAGATCTGTTGAATATTTTTGTTGGATGACTCACATTTTCTCTGTTGAGAATGAGATTAACTTTTGGAGGGAGAATCTCCTCCCTGACAATGGATCTGCTTTGGACTATGTATTTGTGTAAAAAATATTCTTAAAAAGTTTCAAAATTACTTATAAACTTATATATAGTGTTGTTAATTTTTAATGTATATCATTAAAGTTTTGTTTAAAAAAAATTATCGTTATAGCAATATTAATTGTTTAATTGATTAATTATTGTCTTCTAATTATCAAACTTGCACTCGAGGAGCAGATTTAAACGACGAACGGAAGGAGATAAAATCACTCCATAACTATCAAAGTTTTAAAATCCACTTTTAATCACCTAAAACCACTTCCTAAACTATACTAAACATACATTGAACTATCAATTATCTAAAGATGCTTGTAGAAAAATCAATTTGGCTTTAAATAAAACATGTTTTAGGTATTGTTTCTTGTTTTTGTAATGTTAAGATGGTTTTTTTTTTTTTTTTTTTTTTTCTGAGACTCAATGATCCAATATTGCTCTCATATTTTGCTGAATGTGTGTCCTTCAAACCAATCTATAAAGGATTTGGATAGCTTGAAGGCAATTGGATTCCAGTTCCAATTTAGGAAGCTTAGACCTTTTGCCAATATGAGGCCCTCAAGAATCACCTATTCCACTTTGTTATGAGTAAATACAATTTCAACAAAATTACCCTTTGGAATGATTAGACAAAAAAAGTACAAAAGATGCAAAGAACAAATTCAAACCAACATCTTTTTTTACTACATAAAAAGAATCATCTTGTTTTATTCTTTGAAATAAAATAAAAGTGTGCAATCTGATTCTTTTTTTTTTTTTTTTTTTTTTTTAATGGTCAAATGGATTCAACTAAAATTCACTTGACCTAAAATCCCTCCGGCCAAACACATTTGAAACTATAACTATTAATTTTTGTGCTTATAGAAAAATCAATTTGATGTAGAAAAGAATTTTTTCAATAACTAACTATTATGATTAACTTAGTGGACAAGGGATCTTATAAAACCAAAATATCACCTTTTCAATTCATAATGATTACCCACTTATAAATTAATTTTTTATCAAAAAAAAAAAAATCAACAATTTTTTTTTTTTAATTTGTAATTTAAAAATAGAATTACTAAACATAAGTTAATTGTAAAACATACGCAAAAGCAAGGGATCGAAGCTTTTGGTCCCCTTGGAACAGTTTGCAAGTAAAGAAAGGAAGCAACTTTGCAGTTCGACAGTTTATGTAATTAAATATAGCAAAATTCTCAACTATATTTGCAAGTCAAGAAAAGCAGCAATAAAAAATTGCTTTCAATATTTTCCAAAAAAAATGTTGCATTAAATCAATAAGTTAAACTTTACTAACCATGTCGAAATCGAAGTTAATCATTTAAAGATTTTTACCAAAGGTTAATTATTCTTTTATAGCACTCGAACAAAGACAAGGGAAGCCTCCTACAAATTTGCAGGCATTTTCATTTATAACAAATTATTTTCTAGATAGGTTACCCATAAATTCAACCGATCACCTTTTGGATCTCTAGGACCCCCTCTCACCATTAGGGGTAGAACTTTGGTTTTGAATCTTACCCCTTTTCATTTGTGATTTCTTTTTCTATTTTTAGTAAATCGAAAAATTGAAGTTTTGCGGTTCGATACCACATCTCAAGGGCTCAGACTCAATATACACAAGAGTTTTGTTCCCATGGGATGGAGCAGTTGGTTGAAGACTTGGACTTTGAAGGCTCAGACTCAATCTTACCCCTCTCCTCAAGGTTCCAAGTTCGAGACTCACCTGCCTCCCGTGTCTCCATTCCTTCGATGTCTTCAGTGTCTGACCTAGAGACAGACGTGGTTATCCTTATTTCAAAAAATATAATTATATATATATGCGCAAGAGTTTTAGTTTAAGTGCTTACCACCCGTCTTGAACTAGGAAGATCCGAGAGAGCATACCCGAACAAAAGGTAAGATGAAGGGTCCACCAACAAAATGGTCTTAACATTAAAGGAATTTACTAAAGTGGAAGAAAAGAAGTTGATTCAACAGAATCTTTACTCTTTCTCAAGCCTATAAATTTGGCCACCCATCTTGCAGAGCATTACACACAGCCTGTTGTAAGCATCTCTACCTTTTGCATTGTACAACAATGGCCGGCAGTAATCTGTTCTCACTAGCCTCTCGACATCAATTGGCCAACGGCAACAAGTTCATGTCCGCCATTTCCGACGACAATGTGATGATGAAGCAGATAACAGCAACCCATGATCCTGATGGTCGAGATGTCGATACAAGGTCCCTTCTCCGCCTTGTTGAAAACATTCTTAAACGTGCCACATTAGCTGCAGATCCCATGGTATGGAACTAATCCTTTGCACTGCACAAAAAGTCCATGAAACATATTGGCATTTTGCTTCTGCACATTAAAAATTATGAAACTTTAATCATCATGGATTGATCTTATGAAACATAAAGTGAAATTAAAGAGGTTATGAGTTTAATTTATATTTTGAATACCTACCTAGAAATTAATTTTCTACGAACTACCTTGACAACCAAAGTAGGGTCACACAAGTGTGTAGTGAGAATAGTCGAGTCACTTATGTTGCAACTCAATATATGAAATGACTTTGCCTCGTTGCTTAACTCGTTATGAATGGTAAATACAGGGTTCACATGAACAACTAGAGAGTTTGGAGGAAACAGGCACTCATCAAGCAGGCTTCACTACAATGTTGGAAGCCTTGTCCTACACAATTGATAGGATTTCCAGTGAGGTAATCGAGAAATTTCCATGCAATGAAAATAAAACTAGCCCTACACATCAGTGATTATGTAATATTGAGTATTGACATTATAGTAATGAACATTATCAGATATCATACAAGGCTTTGGAAGGGATAGATCCACATGCAACAACATTGGCAATCTTTAACATGTTGGCAAGCTACCAATGGGATGCTAAGCTGGTCCTAACATTAGCAGCTTTTGCTCTGAACTATGGCGAATTCTGGCTTCTAGCCCAGATTTACTCGCAAAACCAACTCGCCAAAGCAATGGCAATTTTGAAGCAACTTCCAGGAATTCTCGAGCACTCAACTGCATTAAAGCCCAAGTTCGATGCGCTAAAAGATCTTGTAACAGCTATACTGGACATAACTTGGTGCATAATTGACTTGAAGGGGCTTCCATCAGCATATATCTCAAAAGAGGTTCCAGCAATGTCCACAGCAGAAGCCCATATCCCAACTGCGGTCTACTGGACGATTCGAAGTATTGTTGCCTGTGCAACTCAGATTACTGGCTTAACTAGCATGGGATATGAGTCTGTTCTCCTCCAGTCTTTTCCAACCATCCATCTTCAAATTCTTTTCTTTTTCAGTTTTCACAGCCATATGATACCACGAGCTGATAAGCATTGCGGTCGTATGGTTTCAGGCTAGCTTTATCAACCAGTACCGAGTCGTGGGAGCTATCTACCCTCGCTCACAAGCTTAAAAACATACGCGATCATCTCAAAAAGCAGCTGGTACTCTGCCACCAATATATAGGTATTAAACTAGATAGTTTTTCCCCCCCTTTCTCTACATGCTAATAAGTTGCCATCCTTTGATGCAGAGGAAAAGAGAGACATTGAATCATTTCAAATGCTCGTTCATCTTTTTGAAATGACCCACCTGGATAATATGAAGGTTCTCAAGGCTTTGATTTCTGCTAAAGATGATCTGCAGCCTATAGTAGAAGGCACTACAGGACAAAGGGTTTGGGCATCTCATTACTTCAAACAAAACTTAATTAACATTTCCAATTTTTAACTATCTCAACAATCTTCTAACTATCTCTTGATTCTCTGTTAAAAACAGGTTAACCTTGATGTGTTAAAAAGGAGAAATGTGCTACTGCTCATCTCAGACTTGAATATCTCCCATGACGAACTTTCGATTCTTGATCAGATTTATAATGAGTCAAGGGCCCAAGGAATGCAGGTCGAGAGCCAGTTCGAGGTAGTTTGGATCCCGATCGTGGACCATTCGATTGAGTGGAATGATTCATTGCAAAAGCAGTTTGACTATCTCCTATCCATAATGCCATGGCACATAGTGCACCATCCTACATTGATCTCCAAGGCAGTTGCCAGATTCACAAGGGAAGTATGGCAATTCAGAAACAAGCCCATCCTTGTGGTTTTAGACCCTCAAGGTAAAGTAGTAAGCCCAAATGCAATCCACATGATGTGGATCTGGGGAAGTCTTGCCTTCCCATTCACCAGCTTGAAAGAGGAAATTCTCTGGAGGGAAGAGACCTGGCGGCCCGAGCTGCTAGTTGACGGCATCGACCCTGCAGTTCTTAACTGGGTAATTCAACCATCATAAATCTAATGCTACAACTCATTACTAAAATTTCCATGTTCAAATCCTAAGCCATCACCAAAAATAGCTAATTTCTCATTTCCTTTTTATTACTATTATTTTTTTATATTTGTCAATAGTGTGAGTATCTAGGCCAGCTTACATCACCTTCACTATTCTTTTTTTTTTTATAGGAAACAGAAACTTTCATTGATAAATGAAGGGTTAATACATCATAGTTACAAAATCAAAACCTTCACTATTCTCACGAGACTTCCTGCCTAACCGTACAACACCATTAAGATCGCAAGGAAACTAGTAAGAAATTATTTTCTAGATAAGTGGCCAACATGACTTAAATCTAGGGGTACACATGGGTTAGGTTAGGTTTGATTGAGGGGATTTCTTAGACCAACCCAAATTTTCAGGTTGGTGAATGCACCAATCCTGCACCAATTCACCCAACCTTATGTATTAGAGCAGAGCAGAGCAACCCAACTCAACTGGATAGTTTTTTTGTTTTGTAATTTGAATTATACTTTTTTTTACTTTTAATTTTTAAATAAATAAACATGATAACTTCTAATTTTATTTTATATTATGAAAGTAATATTTCAAAAACTTAATGCATATAATTATGTTATAGGTAAAAAAAATATTTTTTAAACGTAACAATAAATTCAAGTTTGCTCCGATCAACCCAAATTATAATCGACACATTCCATGCAAATTTCATTAATTTGAGCTCAACTCAACCCAAAATTTTCTTTAGCCCAACCTGGATTGGGTTGATCGGGTTGTTTGAACACCCCTAATAGAAACCATCACCGAGACTATATAAGACAATCTTGATCACTAGACTACTTCATGACAGTTATCTTTTCTATTCTTATTTGGAAACACAGATTAAGGAAGAGAGATACATCTTCATATACGGAGGAGACGACATAGAATGGATAAGAAAATTCACAACAACAGCAAAAAGCGTAGCACAAGCAGCACGAATACCCCTAGAAATGGTGTACGTAGGAAAAAGCAGCAAAAGAGAACGAGTAAAGCAAATCATAACAACAATCACAGCAGAAAAACTCAGCTACTGCTGGCTAGATCTCACCATGATTTGGTTCTTCTGGACTCGGATCGAGAGCATGCTGTTCTCCAAGATCCAGCTAGGAAAAGCCGACGACCGCGATCCGCTGATGCAGGAGATCAAGAAGCTCCTCAGCTACGACAAGGAAGGAGGCTGGGCGGTTCTGAGCAAGGGATCGGCCGTGATCCTCAACGGCCATAGCACCACCGTGCTCCCAACCCTAGCGAGCTACGATTCGTGGAAGCAACGCGCCGTCGATGAGGGCTTCGACGTCGCGTTCAAGAGCCACCACGATGAGCTTCAAGGAATCGCCCGTCCTTGTTGCCGATTTGAGTTTCCTCACACCACTGGGCGGATTCCGGGGGATTTCAAGTGCCCGGAGTGCGATCGGCGGATGGAGAAACTTACGACTTTTCTGTGCTGCCATGACGAGAAGATCGATTGAGTTGAATGAAACCCTAGAAATGCGAATCTTCTTCGATTTGTGAATAAAAGCTGTAGTTCTTCAACAATGGCGATGAATCTTGAATTCTTGGTGAATATTCAAGAATCGTGAATTTAAATATTAATATTTCTGAGGATTTCAAAATATATAAAATAAAATGAAGATTTCTGATGTAATTTACCCGTTGATTTGTTTGTTTGCTTTTTTTTTTCTTTTTGTTTTTTGAAAAATTTACAAAACTGATTTAATAGATGGATTTGATTTTTTCAGAATAATATTAAATAAGTCGGATATTTTAGATATTGATTTGATTTTTTTAATATAAAAATCAAACGAAATCAACCGTAAAGGCATGTTTGGCTTTAAATGGATGGGTTGGGTTGAATTAGGATGAAAATAGAATATAAATGAGAATAAATTTATGTTTGGAGGAAATGAAAGAAAAGTGATAATAAAAAAAATGAATATTTAATAATTTTTTAATAATAAAGTTATATTTGATGCGATTGAAAGAGAATTATTGAAGTTTTTATTTAAATAAAAAAATAGATATTGAGCAGTTTTTTAATATTTTAATATTAAAATAAAAATGTGGGGTCCATGCATGGAATTGAATAGGAGTTGTGTGGACATATAGAAATGTATAGGACAAACAATGAAAAACGATATAACCCTTCTCGTTCCCTCTCAAGTCCATAGGCCAAACTGGCCTTAAGGAAGATAGTGGTGTAAGATATAAATAAAAAGTCATATATTTATTATATTATTTATGAGAATTGTTTTTTTTAGTTAGTTAAAAAAAATTGTTCATTATTACACATTGATTCCAATTGTTAAAAAGTTGAGGGTATTGGATTAGTTATTTTTTTTTGGAGAACTATCAGATTAGTTGTTGGTTTGATACAAAATCGATAAAAATATAACCGAAATTACTCATAGTGTTTGAGTGCGTTTTCAAAACACACTTTTACTTGACTTTAAATGTGTAACGTTTTTAATCACTCTAAGATTTTACCTAGTTGTACATGTCAATAACTTCGTCCATTTATTCTAAAAAAAAAACAAAAAACAAACAAACTTGGGCCATTTAAAATTTAGGTGCTAATTTTACATCATTTTTTTTTTATTATTATTTACTTTTTTTTGAAAGAACATCATTTTAATTGATGAGGCCTCAAGATCCAAATTTGAAGTTGACTTTATGATTTTTATTTATATAATTAAGAATTAGAGTTTTGCTTCACTACATATATGGGGCACCCACGCCTGTCTCAAGATCCAAATTCATGTGACAATAAGGAATTATACAATTAAACTTGCAGATTTCGAACATAAAATTTTAAAAAGAGCATACTTTGGAGATCTCAAATATCTACCAAAAAAGTAGGCAACTTTATGAAAAAATTTAAATACAAGAAAGGGAGAAATGAGGAAAGATTTAATCTTTTGTGTGAACTAAGCAAGAAAAATACCTTTTCTCATCTATTGTCAAAATGTCTTATTTGCAGAAAAGAAGAGGCTGCACAAACCTGAATAAGATATCCATCCAATACTCAAGCCCCTCTTTGAACTCATTTTCCAGTTGAACTCTTGAAAAAACTGTGAAAGTTAACAGAAAACGAACATCCGAAATCAAGAATCCGCCACGCTCATCCAGCACGAGTCGTCCCAGGTTGCTTTGCCACTGTCTTTTGTGCCTACAACAAACTTCTGAATTCACATTGTAACAAAATATTACAATGAGGCATCGAGATCTCGAACATACTTCTCCTGCCCGTTCCGATCCAAGAAACCCGAATAGGAAGCAATTCTCCTCTTGTTCCTGTGATGTTTGCCTCTCACTCCCTTCCCTTTCCGACCCGAAAACCTAGATCCGATCACTACCAAGAACACCAAACCAGATATTACCCACAGAGCAATAATCCACAACTTAAGAGAACCAAACATCCCGTCCTCTTTCGCCTCCTCAGATAATTCCTGAGAATCCTCCGTTGGCAAATCGTCGCCTTTTCCGGTACGGTTTTCGTCAAGCTTTCCGAGTTTCCTTGAAACCACAGCTTCATTTTCGTCTCCCGAGTTCGAGTTGGTCAACGAGCTTGGATCCGGGCAGTTCTTATTGTGATGCAGAATCAGAGCTTCATTGAGTGTTCTTATACACTCTATGCTGAGCAAGTCCCTTGCATAAGCATCCCTGTCAGTTTGATCAAGTGTGGAAGGATCTGGTGGGCCTGGAAATTGGGCCCAGCATTTGTTTACCATATCAGTTTCCCTCCATTTTGCCTTGCCAAAGCTCCAATTCCCAACTTTAAATTCAAGTCCATAGTGAAAAACTCTGTAATGAACTTCAGGATCAGGAACATATCCTGGGTATATCAGTATCTCCTTGTTCCGAATATGCCGTAATTGCAACTGTTCGAACATGAAAAATAAGTATTTTCAGTTTCGTTATGCTCGCTCTGCGTGTATTCTAGACTAGTTTCAACTTGGTTTACAATCAAGACATTGAAAAGATTGTATACCGAAAACATGCGACTTGTACATCAATATCCTCAACTTTCATACTTGTTTCGTTTTAACCCCTAAACTTTCAAAAAATCCATTGTAGTCCCTCTACTATGCATAAAAAAACCTTTAGATAAGCAAGCCTTTTCGAGTACATGTCTCCATATATAAGCATTTAAAGCCCCATGGAGTCGGGTCCGGTAAAAAGTCAATGATAAGGGCTAAATTTAGTTTTTATTGCTAAGTTAATGGACTAAAACAAAACATTTTGGAAGTAGAGGAACTAAAATAGAACCATAGACCGAAATAGCAGAAAAGTTAAGACCAAAATAAGATTTAAACCAAAAAAATAACTACTTGCTTCACCATAACTAAATACCTCGGCAGCACCGAATGAGTAGCCATACATCTCACTGATCCAGCCAGATTGGTATATGTCTCCCGTGATATTCGTTGCATAATGAGCTCGGTCGGCTCGAACCTCCTCGGTTTTATGCAACCATAGCAAGGCAAATTTCCTGAGATCATCTATGTGCATGATAATAACACCCCCAACTTTATCACAAGCTTCAGGATGGCTTGTATGGAGTTTGGCAAGCACATTGTCACAGCCAATGAGGTAACTGCCAAGCATATATACAAAAGAAGTCGAAGTCAAAATATGTATATTTGTATGCCGTTTATGCGTCTGCGCACGACATATTCACGATAGAGAAGGGTTTGAGTTGGGCAAATTATCAGAGAGAAATGTTAGAATAACTTCTTACTCGTAGGGAGTTGAAACGGGACGTCCACGAGCTGCTTTGAACTCCCACGGCGTAATCGGTCCTCTCATGATCATATCGGCATCAAGAATAACTATAAATTCGGCATCAGTGTTAACATGATTGAGCCAATGAAGCACTGCAGCTGGTTTGTTTATTGCTGGATACCTAAAATGGGACAGAGTTTCGAGAGTTAACAATTGTAGGTTTGAAGGGCAAATATCATACAAATACACATTAGATCTCAGGTAGAGAATTTTTTTGATATCCTTGAGTAACCGGGTCAATTTACGCGCACCTCAACTATTCTCACAGAACATACAACCTAATCTTACATCATTTGGATCTCAAGGAAATCCGTAATAAATTATTTCCTAAGAAGGTGATCACCATGAATTGAACTCATCACCTCTTAATTACTAATGACACTCTTGACCACTAGGCCACTTCGTGATAAATATTATTATTTTTTAATTGGGAAATCGGAGCTTCGCTCCACTATACCCGGGGTAACCACGCCCATCCCTAGGCCAGGCACCGGGAAACATCAAAGAAATGAAAAAACTGAAGGTGTCTACAAATTAATGTCACAGATAAGTCTTGAACTTGGGACCTTGAGGGGAGCCCACCTTCAAAACCCAAGCCTTCGACCATTGCACCACCCCTTGGGGACTTGTGAAAAATAAATTAAAAGACAGGTTCCATATATTGATGCAGATAAAGATTTTATTTCTCTTCTAAATAAAAATTTGTGATCACATGATGAAATAGAACAATAAATGATCAAAGAGGTCGATCGATAAGCTAAAGAGTAAAAGCAAACTCAATATAAAAAGAGATTACCAGTCGTCCGTTAGTGGATGTCGGCTCATGGAAGGAACATAATGGGTTGGAGCCAGATTTTGACCTTTGTATTCTTTCAAGTCCTCGTTGGTACAGCTGAGAAGTCGCGTAATGTTTCCAGGCTGGCCGCTCAGGCGGAAACTATGCATAAGGCCTACAGTTTGCCAATCGAAATAAGTAGAGCACTCTGTTGAGAAAAGGGTATGGATTTTTGGATATGGTTCCTGCAGTTCATCAAGCACTGGTTGTTTCTGAACAAGATCTTCCTTCACTGATGCTTTCGGAACATGTTCTTTCTTCACCGGATGTTTCGGAACATGTTCTTTCTCCATGAGTTGTTTCTGAACATGATCTTCCTTCATTACTAGAGTAGCAGGGGTTGGATACTTGGGTTTGGTTAGATCAGTAAAAGTTTTACTCTTTAAAAAGCTTAAATATTTCGAAAACTTGGGCTTTGGGCATCCGTTTCGTTTATGGTGCAACACTAGGCCCTCATTTATCAGGTTGATACACTCTATATTTATAAATAGCCCCCGCTTCTTATCTGAATCGGATTCCATTTGTTGTATCTGCACAAAGTTGAATTTTTAGTAACAAATAACAACTTCTAGGTGTAGTTTCCCATTTGATCCGTATGTTTCAAGATCAAACACTTTTATCTCTGACATTTCAATAACACTCAATTTTAGTTCTGTTATGTTTTTTTAGTTTACTTCTTTTACTTATTTTCTTTTAAAAATTAAATTTGTGTCAATACCAAAATAATCACTTCGTTATATTGGAATTTAAAATTAGCCTAGTCATCATTGTAGTCAACATTCGCTATGTAATTAAAGGATTTGTTATATGAAGAACTAAAGTTGAGCATCATTGAAATGTAAGGACTGAGTAGAAACTACCCTAAAACCTAGGGACTAAAATTGTACTTTTCCCTTAACAAATTCAACACATAACAACAATTTTTTTTAGAAAAAACGAACAAACTATTCAAGGAACCATTCATTTGGATGCATACCTCTCGGGGATAAGGAGGTTCGGGGAAAAGCCGGTTACAGTCATAAACAATATCATCTTCATGGTGATCTAATTTATTAAAGGACCAATTTCCCACACTAAATGACAAGCCATAGTGAAGAAGAACAGGCTCAACGTCGAAACTAGGAATATAGCCTGGGTATATCATCAAATTGTCATTAATTTTGTGGCGGAGACCAACCTGGATTAAGCAAAGAAGTCAGATAAGCAAAACATAAATCTAGAGAATAATAGAAAACTCTCGAGCAGCCGGTAAACAAGGCGATATAAGCAAAAACTGTTTATATTATCCTTAGAAAAATGTGAGAGGAAATATAAAGCTTACTTCTGCTGCCCCGAACGAGTAACCGTACATCTCACTTATCCACCCTGTCCCAAAAATATCCCCGGTTATGTTGGTTGCCCAGTGTTCTTTATCTTCACGCACTTCCTCTGTCTTTGAAAGCCACATTGGTGCGAACACTCGAAGATCATCTATATGCATAGCTAACAGGCCACCGACTTTGTCACAGAGCTCCGGGTGCTTGGTGTGCAATTTAGCAAGCATGTTATCACATCCAATCAAGTATCTGAATGACATATTTATTACATCATTCAAACTAAGTCCCAACAATACTAAGAAAAAGAAAATTGAATATTAATGCAAAAAAGTTCCCAGTTGCCCTGCAAGTCTCACAACAAAAAGTTACTATATGCTAAAATTTCAAACATTTTGTTTGTTCTCAACTTTATTATGATTATTATTTTAAAAAAAAAATCATTGAAGTCCTTATCATTAATTTTTATTATTCAATGCAAAAGCCTGAAATGTTCACCTTTTTTATTCATTTACTTGATCGATAGATAGCATCGACAAGTGTTCGAAGTCACACATCACATCAAATTTGAAAATGGACTTAGATTTAAGACCATGTCCTGTAGCTTAATTGGTTGGAGCATTGATCTTATGAGCCGAAGGCGAAATGGACTTAGATTTAAGCTATATGATTAATAAAAAATATATGATAAAAGACATAGTTTTTTGTGCAATGTCTAGGGACTACAAATATAAGATTTGAAAGTTAAAAGAACTAAATTAGACCAAAACAGAAGTTCAGGTACCAAAAAAACATTAAGCAAATCACTTTTTACTGCGGATCCCTCAAAGTAACACCGATAAACGTCTGCATTAGGGAGCAGAGTATAAACTTCAATGCCGAAAAAGACCGAAAAGAGAGAAGAATGTAACCCATAATATGCTGCAACAGGCCTGCCTTTTTCAGCACCAAGTTCCCATGGTATTATTGGACCTCTAATGATCATGTCTGCATCCAGAATCACAACCCAATCAACATTTTCAGCTTCTTTACTATGTTTAAGCCAGTGGACAACCCCTGCAGGTTTATTGATTGCAGGATACCTACAAAACAAGTTAATATTTTCTTCTTATACCATTTTTTGTTTCGTTTCTAGCCATGTTTCAAGAGGAGGAAAAACAAAAACGAGCGAGTATGAATTAGAAAATACAGCAAGCAAGAGTAGTTCAAAACAATGAAAAGAACGAATGAAAGATCTGATGGCTACTTTGATGGCGTGTGAACAAAACATCGATAAAACATCAAATCTAACAAAAGGGAAGCAAGTTCTTTCCTATGATATTAATCGTCGACAGAAAACATATCCTTCGTTCATCAATATGAAATTCGATCAAGGTTCTCAACTCAGGAGTGCACAAAGGAATCCTGAAGGCTCTCGAGCATGCAACTTATGCAAATGTTAGTTTTTTGCAGCTAAAACTATCCATATTCTTGAAACTTGGCTGAAGTATACACCCTTTAATGCTGTAGTGATATACGGAAACTCGTTCGGTCCGCTTAACTAAGAAAGCCAGCCCTCTCGTCTAGTTCCTCTCATTTCAATTCCCCTTGTTCAGTTTGCAATTTACAAGCCATTTTAATTTCTTCTCCTCTAACTAACATTACTATTTACTACATTGATAATTAAACAACATTATCTTTCGAGACCAAAATATTACGTCTTTCCACAACCCTTCATAATTGAGTTATAGTTTCTAAACAAAAACCCTTATCCACTGGCTTTGCAGTTATCAATTACTAAAAGAACAAAGCTTGGAGCATTGAGTTAGACTTAGCACCATCAAACAGTTGAACAGAACACAAAAGACAACCACAATATCATCATTCTGTGCACCAAATCCAATAGGTCAACCCTTCTTATGAAAAGTAGGGAAGAAAAAACTGTATACAATTCTTTTTTTTTTTTGTAGGAAACAAAAACATTTTTAAGATGAAAATGTTACAAGATTTTAAGTCAGATTATGAACCATTTTTACAATAAAATAACACGATAAATACAAATTGATCAATCTAGTCAACAGATGAACAATGTTAGAGTAGAGCAACTAATCAAACAAAACCAAGGGGGATAACAATTAAATCAAAACTTGTTGGCTGATATAAATAAATTTACTCATAACCCATTTGCTTAAATTTTTTAGTTGATAAATGATTTAGCATAATTCAACGTGGTATCAGAGTAGGAAGTTCTGATTTAAAGCTCCTACCGAATCACTTCATTCCCAATTAAAACTGCTTTCCACTTTCAAAATTTTCAACTCATTAGTTTAAGCTTTTTGGTTGATTGGTGATTTAACATAATTCAACTAAACCAGATTACAAACCAAAAGCAAAAACAAAACCCAAATCCTCACTCCAAAGTTCTTGAAATGAAAAAAGTCTAACTAGTCCCCAGTTTTAGGGTATCTACTCCTACAAAACTGAGGAACTAATCAAAGCCAGCAGATGAACAAACTCACAACTAAAATCAAACAAAACCAACACAGATATCAATCAAATTCAAAACCAATCAACTCACAAACCAGAAGCACAGCAAAAACAAAACAAAACAACTCCAAAAGTTGATCAAATGAAATGAAAAACGATGTAAGAAACTCTCACAGGCCCCAGTTATGGGATATCTACTTCTGCAAAACAACTAAACCACCCTGGATAGCCTAGTGGTCAAAATGACCTTAAGAAACCAAAAGGTTAGTTTCAATCTATGGTAGCCACCTACTTTGAAATTAAATTCTTACTACTTTTCTTGACCTCAAAATTTAATAGGGCCAAATGGCATGTCTCGTAAGAATAATTGAGGTGCGCATAAGCTAGTCCACACACTCACATATATCAAAAACAACAAACAACTCACAACTAAAATCAAACAAAACCAACACAGATATTAATAAAATTCAAAACCAATCAACTCACTCACCAGAAGCAAAAGCAATATCATAATTTGTGTGATTTATTATTCTCTTACTTTTTAGTATTATTGTGTATGAATTTGAACTTTTATGAGAATAAAAATATGTTTTATATATCAATTTATGCTCAATATATTATTTAGTTATCCATTTATTTGTTGCACATCACTTCACTCAGACTTTGCTGAGAGTATTGCCTTGTGCCTCGCCTTGTGCTTTGAAAACACTGACCACCATAGATATTCTAGTGGTCAAAATGGTCTTGAGAAATCAAAAGGTTACGTTCAATCCATGGCAGCCACCTACTTAGAAATCAATTTCTTACTACTTTTCTTGACCTCAAAATATAGGTAAGAATAATCGAATTGCGCATAAGCTAGCCCAGAAACTCACAAATATCAATAAAAACAAACAAAACCAACACAAATATCAATCAAATTGAAAACCAATCAACTCCAAAAAAAAATCCCAAATCCTAAACTCCAAAAGATGATAAAATAAAAGGAAAATGATGAAGAATCTCTCACCAGTCCCCAGTTTTGGGGTGCCTACTCATGGAAGGGACCTCAAAAGTGGGAGCCAAATCCATGCCTCTATATTTCTTCTTCTCCTCATCTGTGCAACTAAGTAACCGGGTGACCGGCCCCGGCTGCTTCGACTTCTCGAAGCTGTGCATCAACCCAACAGTTTGCCAATCGAAGTAATTCTGACACTCAACCGAGAACAGGGTGTGAACCCGCCAGGGCGCCGCCGTGCCGGAGATATTCCTCCGCCCATCGCCGGCCACAAACCCCACCAAAATAATCGCCGCAAACACCAAGAAATCCCTCATTTTTTGCTTGATTCAAGGCCGGTTTTCAATTGGGTTTTGGTTTTGGAGATCTGGGTTGCATTTCCCGGATCGCAGCTGCAGGTCAAACTTTGAATTTCTTACTAATTTTTTTTTAATTTTTTGTTTTGAGATGGAGGGTATGTGGGGACATGAATGAGAGAAAATTGGGTTAAAAAACAATCATGTTGGATGGTGATGTTAAAATAATTTAGAACAAAACCTTTGAAAGAACATGGGGGCAGTTGGGAATAGTTTTTCCAAGTCCAACCTCCATTTTCAGAAGGCACTTCTTCTCTTCTGGGTTTTTTTTTTTTCCTTGTTTTCTTTTCTTGAAAACAATCTTCAGGTTTTTTTTTCTTTTTTATGTCCAATAACCATTTCATTTTTTTGTTTTTTTGTTTCTAGTTTTTTCATTTTTTATTATAAAAAATAAAAATCGTTTAGGCCCCGTTTGATAATTATTTGGTTTCTTATTTTTTGTTTTTCAAATTTTAAGCTTATTCTCTCTCAAATTTCCTACGATGTGCCCCATCCTTTCTACTATTTATCTATCTTTAAATAGTAGAATACTAACCAACTTTTAAAAACAAAAACAAACTTTGAGAAGCTATTTTTTTTTGTTTTTAAAAGTTGGTTGGTCTTCCCTACTTTCTTAAGGAAAGATGTATATATGATAGAAAAGATTAAACAAATGGTAGGAAATTGAACAGAAAATAGGCTTAAATTTGAAAAACCAAAAACAAAAAACCAAATGATTATCAAACGGGGCCTAACTAATTGAAATTTTACGTTTTTAAAAATTTAAAATAAAAAAAAATATGTTAACTGTTTTTTATTTTCATATATCATATTTTGTTTTGATTTTTTTAATTTTTTTTTTGAGATTATAACAATTGGGGTGGAAAAAAACTCGAACCCAAAACTTCTAAATCATTGGATGAGTATTGATGTCGGATGAGTTATTACTGTTTTTTTTTTTTTTTTGATGTTCGTGACTGTCGGGCCAGCTTGCATGCACAAGCGCACCTCGACTAATGTCACGGGGCATACCGCCTGAACCCTACAACATTTGGATGTCAAGGAAATCCGTAGGTATTAATTTGCAATTAATTCCTAGGTAAGTGGCCACCATGAGATTTGAACTCATCACCTTCACTTTAAGATCCTTCATGACCAATTGGACTATCCAAAACCCTCTATGATCAATTGGACTACGCATAATTAGGCTACCCACCATGGGGTTGAGCTATTACTGCTATAAACTTTTCTTGATCTTTTCATACTTTTTAAAAAACAAAACCAAAATAGTGTTTATAAAAGCTATTTTTTTTTGTTTTTAAAAGTCATTTAGTATTTTTAAAATATTTTTAAAAAAGAAAAACTAAACTTGGTTATTAAACAAAACTGCTTTTAATCAACAGTAATAGCTCAAGTGGCATTAATGTACACCATATGATTTAGAAGTCTTGGGTTCGAGTCTTCTCCACCACCAATTATTGTAATCTAAAAAAAAAACTTGTTTTTAAAACAAAAAACCAAAAACGAAATTATTATCTTAGGCCCCGTTTGATAACTATTTGGTTTCTTGTTTTTGGTTTTTCAAATTTAAGCATATTTTCTCTTAAATTTCCTACAATTTGTTTCATCCTTTCTACCATGTATACACGTTTCTTTAAGAAAAGAGGGGAAGACCAACCAACTTTTAAAAACAAAAAAAAGTATCTTCCCAAAGTTTGTTTTTGTTTTTAAAAGTTGGATAGATATTCACTTACTTTCTTAAAGAAAGATGGATAAATGGTAGAAATGACGGAGCATATTGTAGGAAATTTGAGAAAGAATAGGCTTAAATTTGAAAAACCAAAAACAATAAACCAAATGGTTATCAAACGGGGCCTTAATTTTTCAAATCTTTTTTATTATTAAGCCTTCTCCATAATGGTTTCTATAGTAATTTGTATTGTCACAGAAAATAGTACAAAATGTGTGCTTTGTAATAATTATCAAATTTTAAAGAGATAATTGATTAAATTAAAAGTATAATAATATATAATAACTTTATTCAACAACATCTATAGATGATAAATTCGAACATATAATTACGTAGTTACTAGTTACAATATATCATTACCACATTTTTTTAGGAAAAAATTATAAAGATTCTTTTACATTAACAAAAGAACTTCCCATTTTTTGAACAAATATACAGGTTTGAATAAACACAAAAATGGTGTCACAAAAATTTATTTTATCTTAAAAAATATTAATTAATATATGAACTTTTTTTATATGGCACCATAAACAAAATATTGAGCTCCCTTTTAAGTATTCATGTGCATAAGTTTTGCACAAAGTTAACTCTATTTTTCATTGATTGGATATTAAAATAGGTAAGAGTTAATTTTTAGAGGTCATTATGCTGGTGAGATATCAAAGCAAAACTAAATATGGGAATAAAGTTCTTTTAAAGTATTTTCCTTTTAAATAACAAAATAATTTTTTTTTAGTACAAGTTGGGGGTAGGGATTACAAATACAGAGTTCGAACTCGTGACGCTAGTATTGAACTGATTTACAACCAAACATTGAAACCATTTCACCACTGATCTGATCGTGCAATCACTAAACACCAAACAAATCGTGCAAAATAATATGTAAGAATTTTAATAACAAAAAAACAAAGTGAAGGAAAAATATATAAAAAATTATAGTAGTTCATCAAAGTGTCTACCTTCACCCTTTTAGATGATTTTATGAGGGATGAAAATAAAATCGACACAATTCTCTCTTTTTAGATTGAAAAGGAATTTTGTACTAAAAAAAAAGATTGAAAAGGAATTTACATTTTTTTTTTTTACTTGTTCATAATTAAATTAATTGATCGCAATTTATGACATTTTCATACTTAAAAACACACAACCCAAAAAAATATTAAAGGAAAAAAAAAAGTCAAATGCAAGATAGACAAGTTTTGTACCAAAAGCATACTAAAAAAATAAAATGCATAGTCACAAAATTAACACTATTCCATTTTAGAATTTGTGAGGTAAATGAGAGGATATATCACTTTTTGGAAGGCTTGAAAATATGATAACTTTTTAAGACCTATAATTAAAAAGTAATCTAAAAAAACTCTTATGAAAAAAAAAGATAAATATACAAATACCAATTTTAAGAATCAAACCCGTAACCAAAGTGTTTAACTAAAATCATCATGAGGTAGCCCAATTGGTCATGGAAGGTCTTGGGGTGCATAAGTTGATGGATTCAAATCCCATGGTGGCCACCTACCTAGGAATGGGTCAGGTAGTATACCCCGTCAAAGTGCGCTTGTGCATTTAAGCTGACCCGGACAATCACGAACATAAAAAAAAGAAAGAAAGTGTTTAACTGAATTCCACCAAACAATAAAATCACTAATCCACTAATCTGATGTTAAAATATATATATTTTTTATGACAGTTAAAAGGTTTATTATATATGTATTATACTTATGTCAACTAAGTTTTAATACAAGGTTACATTAAGGTAATTACATAATATTTACATTTCACCCACTAAGCACCATTCTTGGTCATCCTCTACAGCAGGGTCCATCACAAATTCCACGTGGCAGAAATCCATATCATCATCACCACTTGATTGAACACCATTTCCCTCAATATTATTGATCTCCAAATTATCTTCTAAATCACAATGGTTATCATCATCACCATCCTCATAGTCTTCCCACAGGTGATCCACGATTCCCGAACCCGACATGTCGAATAGATTCAACCCGAGCAACGGGTTTGAATCCACGACTCGCCAACTTACTAGTCGACAATTGACATTGACATCGACATCGCCCGATCGAAGCTTGTAAGTTCCTTTCATTAAAAATATGAAATGAATGATTAAATATACTGTCATTTTCAATCTTATACCATCATTGTATTTTTAAAACTTAGAACATGTAATCTCATGCGACTTATGCTATGCCATTATTTTATTTTTCTATAAATATATATTTCGAAAAAATATGTATATATATGTGTAAAAAAAAAAAACTTCTCAATGCTTAATAAAAAGCAAAATTTTCGTTTTCAATTGGTTATGATTTTTTTTAAGTATAAGTTGGGAGAGGATTACAAATACCAATTACAGAGATCTATCGAATTCGTGACTGTGGAGTGAAAATGAATTAACATCAAACTAGATAACTAATTCGGTGGTCAGGACAATTTGTTAATTTGTCTTAGTTATGTTCACGGTTGAAATTATTTATATTAATTAACCAATTTTAATTCATATTAATTTTAAATTTATAAACAATTTTTTTTTTTAAATTGAAAAATTAAAATTCGACAAAGTTTAGAGATGAAAATAAATCAAATTGGAGATTTCGAAAAATAAATCAATTTTGAGATTTCTTGAAAATAAATCAAATTCGGAATAAAAGGAACCAAAATATTATTTTTAAGTTTAGAATTTAATCTTATAATTGGAAGAAATTTAAAAATTAATCTATATAATTAATTTTCTAATTTTATAAAATGTAAGAAACTTTAATAATAATACAAAAAAAGATAAAATATAAAAAATAAAAGACTAAATTCTAATTTTTTTCAAAATCATAAAACTAAATCGACTGAATTTTAATTTCAGTACTAAAATTATGTCTAGTTTTTTTCAGAATAATAATAAAAAAAAATGTAAATTAGGACAAAATCACAAAATTTTCCAACAAAATTAGGGCACAAAAAATATGCAGAAAAATAAATTAGAATTTTACCTTTGGTCTTGTTCTTAGCCTTGCAAACCGGATGCATGCGGCAACCGGAGCACCGTGGGCGACCGCACTTGCCGGTAAACTTGGAGTGGTTGGTAGGTTCGGGCGGAGCTTTGGTGAACAATCCAGCCGTCGGAGGCGAATCGGAGCCGTTGATGAACCCGCTCTTGACTGCTGACGGGAGGATCCGGTAGGTTCGGACCATGCCGTGTTGCCGGCCTTCTCTTCTCATTTATTTATTATTATTTTTTTTTTTAAATCTCCGGCGAGTTGATTGGATTTTATAAAGAAAAAAAATGAAATTTGAAGGATAAAGCTTAGGGAGAAAGGAAGTGGATTGGGATAATTTTTATTTTTTGTTTTTTCTAATTTTAAAGGAAGATTTGGGTTACTTGTTGCACAAGAAAGAATTGTGTGACAGCTCATTTGGAATGAGTTGTTTGGAAAGAAATTAGAGGAAAAAGTAATCTAATTTGAGAGATTGGGGTGTCTGGTTGAGGTTTTAATGAAAAGTTAGTTTGAAGAGTTATTTTAAGCATTTAGAAATATAGAGTGATAGCTAAAAACTTGTTTGTATAGGACGTTTGATTTTGTAGAAAAGTTAGAATGTATGTAGATTTAAAATGAATAGTTAAAAATGTATTATTTTGAGTACTTATAAAAAAAACTTGTTTATATGTAACTTTTTTAAGAGAAAATAGTAAATTTTCGATCTAAATTATCTTTAAATAGGGAAAACAAACACTCCTCTATTAAGTTGTGATGCATCTTTATAAAGACTCACCCTGGGCAAAGGTTGATATATTTAGTGCACAAAAGGAGAAACATTACAACTAGAGAGGTTAGGGAAAAAAAAATCATCGAAAGAATTGATGAATTATTGAATTGTCGTAATCCAATTTAACTCTATGATTATAAATTCAATCTTGTAGAGTTTGTATTTATATCCAATTCATTAAATATGTTAAGGATAACCAAAGAAACAGAGTTCCAATATGAACCAAAATAAAAAGTGACGAAACTAATTCAATAAATCGGTTTAATTTTTTAATTTTTAATTCTTTCTTATAACATTAAATTAAGGGGAATTTGCATGTATATTACAATAACATAAAAAAATTGAGTAAATAGCAACTTTTTGAAAATATTTGCAAATCT
>JBBMEF010000022.1:10595831-10631002 GCA_037832685.1 Sicyos baderoa
TTCTATGTCTCATGTTCAACTCCTTTTGCGTGAAGCAATACTTGAGCCTTTTGTGATCCGTGAAGAACCAAACTAAAAGTTTTTTTTTTTTATAGGAAGCGGTAAACTTTTCATTGATGATTGAAAAATTACAAAATGCCTATCGAAACCGTTACAAAAGTAAATATTTGAGTTTATTTAAACATTTTTAGTAACAAAAATCCTGGTATGTAATCCTGATAGTGACCATTTATAACCTAACTAGCATGTATGGCTGTGTGATTTTCTTCAAAGTATCAATTATGATATCAATTGATAACTCTTGATGATGACTTATCAATAATTGAGACAGCCAAATTCAGGTAGCACTAGCAAAGAGCATCCTTGTTAACATTTTTATATGAACTCTTAACCAAAGTAATTTTCTAATATTGGAAAATATGTAAAATTGTAGGGTGCAACAATGAGTGTGATACAGCCTGTTGTAATTGTAATATCAAGAAACAGCCACCTCTCTGTGAGCAATGCTGCCAAGAGCCTTAACTATTTCACTAAACATGCTGATCAGCTATTACTACTTCACTTTGGATGGATTAGAAAAAAACTACTAATGCATTATTTTGTATGTGATTATTTTGCTTTAATCTAACCAAGGAAGTGTTTCACATTATTCTCTAGCAAATATGATTATTTTCTAAACATTCAAGAATATAATTTTAAAAAAGAACTATCATCCTAGCTTTGAAGTTACCTAAATGTAATCAGATTAATTAATGGATTCAAAGCCTCCCGGAAAGAGCAAGAAATATCGTGGCGGATGAGATATGAACCCGTAGATCAACAATGTCGACACCGTGACCACCTTCAACTAGCCAGTCAAGTAAAGGATCGATTTTTTCCGCTTGTCGTTCTACGAGGAAAATGTAACACCGATTATGTGCCAAAACATTTATGAAAACACATTCCTAGATAATTATATCTTTTATAAACTGTTAATTCAAGTATGGTTTTGAATTGGGAAAACCTAGTGTTGGTAGAATCGCACACTCGAATTAAATTAAATGATAAATAATAGAGAATAATGATATGATAGTTCTGACTTAGCGAATGGTGTGTGATTCCCAAAGGTTGTGCAAGTATACACAGTCTTTTAGTAAAAGTCATCTCCATAGGGATTAGTGTTAAACTCATGCTTAAGTGAAATTATGAGAGTCGAGTAACGGGTGGAAATAATATGTAATGGACTTAAACTAGATGAAATAAACATAAAGTAAACATTAGAAGGGGAATAGGTCTTTTCAGAGTGTTTCGCTTGGGCGAAACTTCACAAGCTAAGAAGCGAAATACTGACGACTTCTTTTTGACTTTCTCAAGCACTAGAAGTTGGCTCTCTCGAGCTCCTTGTTTGGTTCTCTCAAACTCAAATTCACTAAATTAAATCTAAGCAAAACAGCACTAGGCGAACCTTATCTTTAAGTGTTTATATTACATGCAAGTGCTAACTTCGCGAAACCTAATGTTATGACATGCAAGCTCGATCTATTCCTTTTTCTCTCGAAAACAAAATAGATACGGAGAATTAGTTTGAATGGTTCGAAGTAATTAATTAACATATTGGATATATTAATTACGAGGAATTTAATTTAATTCATTAAACTAATTAATTAGCTGTAACACCCTTAATAACTGATAGGTTGAAGGTAGTATAACTTCTAAACTATCCTTACGCAATAATCCATGCAATCATACTACAAACAAATCCACCCACTCGAACGAGAACAACAATCACTAAAAAATAGTCTAAAATTTAATTGGAAATTCATAGTCTAAAATTCCACAAATCTTAAATTACAAGCCTTCCTCGACCTTTTACCTATCAAAGTTTAAAGACTTAATTGTTCATAAAAGTTCACAAGTCAATTGTATTGTAAACCAAATATCTAAGTTTGATGAATTAAATCTATTGATACCTAGTTCTCGAAAGGTAACACAGTTGGTCAAAAACTTGGACTTTGAGAATATACTCCCTTTGAGATCACAGATTCGAAACTCACTTGTGACATTAGTTTATAGATATCTCAATTGTATCTCCACTTCTTTGATGTTATGATCTTAAATTCCATCTAATTCTTTCGAGGTTCATGGTTGAACTTCTATGATAATTACATAGGAAGTAAAACTTACCTACATGCATGTGTAGAGGGAGCTTACTTATTAGCCATATATTTATTTAGTTTTCCAACGTTTCATTACTTTATATTATATTAAAAAATAAAATTAAGTACATGTAACGCTAAACTGCCACCTGGCAACAAGTTTTACTCAAAAAAAAAAAAAAAAAGTCGGCATTGGAAATAATTATGTTCTGATCACAGAAGCAGATTCCCACCCCCAAGCTTCTGGTTGTTGTAGAAATTAAAGAAATTGCCTTTCTTTTATAGAATTATGTTGTAAATCATTATTACCACACTCTAAATGATTGTTTATTCAAGCTAATTCTGTATCAAGCCAAACCCCAAAAAGAGTAAGAAAATTGAAGTTTGATCTGCGGCTACGGCTGCGATCCGAGAAATGCAACCAACCCACATCTCAAATTCAAATACCCATTTGAAATCCGGGCTTGGATTGAGCCAAAATGAGGAAATTCTTGGCGTTTGCGGCGATGTTTTTGGTGGGGTTAGTGGTCGGCGATGGGCGGAGGAGCAATAGCTCCGGCACGGCGGCTCCGCGGCGGATTCACACTCTGTTCTCGGTGGAGTGCCAGAATTACTTCGATTGGCAAACTGTTGGGTTAATGCATAGCTTCGATAAGTCGAAGCAGCCCGGCCCGATCACCCGCTTGCTTAGTTGCACCGATGAGCAGAAGAAGATATACAGAGGGATGGATTTGGCTCCCACTTTTGAGGTTCCATCCATGAGTAAGCATCCCAAAACTGGGGACTGGTGAGACTTTTTTCATTTCTTTCTCTTTGCTTCTTTTTTAAATATTGGGGGGAAGGAGATTACAAATACCGATCCCAAGTATCGAATGCGTGACCGTGGAGTGGAAATTGATTAACACCAAACCAGATAACCAGTCGCGCCACTGAATGGGCATTCGGTTTCTCTTTGCTTTTTTGAGTTGAGGATTTTGTGATTTGTTTTTTTATTTTATTTTATATAATATATAGCTGTTTTCCTCTAAATTGAGAGGCACCATTAGTTAGACAGTGATACTAGGTTACATCATAGGACTTGAGGGGAGCCCACGGCCCCCAAAGTCGAGGTGCTCAACCACTGCACGCACCTAGGGAATGATATTGTTTATTTGTTGACTAGATTGATTAGTTTGTATGTAAACAGTTTTGTTATCCCTTCTTTTTATGAGATGGGTTGACCTGTTGGATTAGGAGCACATTATGATGATATTGTGGTTGCCTTTTGTGCTCATTTCAACTGTTTGGTGATGCTAACTCGATGCTCCAAGCTTAGTTCGATTCTAAAATGTATCTCAATTCTGAAAGTTTTTGGAAATATGCAATATTCTGGTTCAAAAGATAATGCCGTTCAATGTTGATGATGTATATATGTAAAAGGGTGTGGTAGTTAGAGGAGAAGATATTGAAATGACATGTAAAAGTGCGAATACTTCAGCCAGGATTCAAGAATATGGCTAGTTTTGCTGCAAAAAGAATAATATCTCTGTAAGTTGCATGCTCGAGTGGCTTCTATAGGTTGCTCACTTGAGAAACTCGATCAATTTTCGCATTGACAAACGAAGGAGATGTTTTGTGTCAGAGGAAAGAACTTGTTTACGCTTTTTGTTTGGCTTGATGCTTTATGGATGTTTTGATCACACTCAATTATCAAAGTAACCATTAGATCTTTCATTTGTTCTTTTCAATGTTTTGAACAACTCTTGCTTACTATATTTCATCCGATTTCATACTCGTTTTCTTTTTGTTTCCCTCCTCTTGAAACACGGCTACAAATGAAACCTAAAGGGATATAAGAATAAAATATTGCTTATTTTGTAGGTATCCTGCAATAAATAAACCTGCAGGTGTTGTCCACTGGCTTAAACACAGTAAAGAAGCAGAGAATGTTGATTGGGTTGTGATTTTGGATGCAGACATGATCATAAGAGGTCCAATAGTACCTTGGGAACTTGGTGCTGAGAAGGGCAGACCTGTTGCAGCATATTATGGGTTAGTTTCTTATCTCTTCTCTCTTTTCAGTCTATTATGGGATTGGAGCTTATTTTCTCCTTAAATGGAGACTTTAACCATGTTACTCGTATAAAATGTTGTTGGCTTTTTCGGGATTTGAACCTTTGACCTCATCAAGCGAAGGAGTACTTGTCAGTTATCGCTAAGCTATGCTCACATTGGTTGATGTTGTTGGCCTTTTGCATAGAAAGTAAATGGTTTAAATATTTTTTTGGTGCTTGAACATTTATTTTTTTTGTCCCTATAGTATGAAGTTGTTTCAGTCTTTCCGCTTTCATATGTTATATTTTAGTCCGTAAACATGCGATAAAAAGCTATTTTAGTCTTCATCATAAATTTTCTATTAATTGCTTACCTAAAATCTATGTCCATTTTGCCTTTCGACTCATAAGACCCAACAGTCTAACCAACTGAGCCACAGAACCATATTTTAAATCTGTCTATTTGAAATTTGATGTGCACCCTACCATGTGCGACTTAAAACACTTGTCCGTACGTTACGTATACATTTATCAATTGAGTAAATAAACCAAAAATGTGACCATGTTTGGCTCTTACCTTAAATAATGAAAATAACTATTAGGACTTCACTGATTTTCCTTAGAAAAAACAATAACTATAAAGTTGAGGAAAAATGGATTGTTTGAAACTTAAGAGACCAAAACTACCACAAAATTTAATGAACTAATAAAAAGATTTAAAACAAAAAAAAACAAAATAATGTATAGTAATTTTTTGCTGCGAGACTTGCAGGGTAATTGAGAAATTCTTATATTTATATTCAAATTTTGTATTCTTACTGAGTTTGAATGTTGTGAACATTATTTTTTTTCAGATACTTGGTTGGATGTGATAACATTCTTGCTAAATTGCACACCAAACACCCAGAGCGCTGTGACAAAGTTGGTGGCCTGTTAGCAATGCATATAGATGATCTTCGAGTATTCGCACCAATGTGGCTTTCAAAGACGGAGGAAGTGCGTGAAGATAGAGATCACTGGGCGACCAACATAACCGGGGATATTTATGGGAAAGGGTGGATTAGTGAGATGTATGGTTACTCGTTCGGAGCAGCGGAAGTAAGCTTTACTTTACCTTTTCCAAAGGATAATATGATCAGTTTTTGCTCTCACCTTGTTTATTAGCTGCTTGAGATATTTCTGTTATTCTCTAGATTTATGTTCTGCTTATCTGATTTCTTTGGTTAATCCAGGTTGGTCTCCGCCACAAAATTAATGACAATTTGATGTTATACCCAGGATACATTCCTCGTCCCGACATGGAGCCTATACTTCTTCACTATGGGTTGCCATTTAGTGTGGGAAATTGGTCCTTCAATAAATTAAGTCACCATGAAGATGATATTGTCTATGACTGTAACCGGCTTTTTCCTGAACCTCCTTATCCTCGACAGGTATGTATCCAAATGAATGGTTCTTCGGATATTTTTAATCGTTATTAGTAAAAGTATTGTTGTTATGTTTTGAATTTGTTAAGATTCTAGTTTATAAGTTGTTGCTAAAAGTTGGTCTTTGAGCAGATACAACAAATGGAATCTGATTCTAATAAGAAAAGGGGGCTGCTTATAAATTTAGAGTGTATCAACCTGTTGAATGAGGGCCTACTGTTGCAACATAAACGGAACGGATGCGCGAAGCCACAGTGGTCAAAATATTTAAGCTTTTTAAAGAGTAAAACTTTTACTGACCTAACCAAACCCAAGTATCCAACCCCTGCTACTCTAGTAATGAAGGAAGATCATGTTCAGAAACAACCTACGGAGAAAGAACATGTTCCGAAACAACCGGTGAAGAAAGAACATGTTCCGAAACAACCGGTGAAGAAAGAACATGTTCCGAAACAACCGGTGAAGAAAGAACATGTTTCAAAACAACCAGTGAAGAAAGAACATGTTTTAAAACCACGGATGAAGGAAGATCTTGTTCAGAAACAACCGGTGCTCGATGAACTGCAGGAACCATATCCAAAAATCCACACCCTTTTCTCAACGGAGTGCACTACTTATTTCGATTGGCAAACTGTAGGCCTTATGCATAGTTTCCGCCTGAGCGGCCAGCCTGGAAACATTACACGACTTCTCAGCTGTACCGACAAGGACTTAAAAGAATACAAAGGTCAGAATCTGGCTCCAACCCATTATGTTCCTTCCATGAGCCGACATCCTCTAACAGACGACTGGTAATGTCTTCTTTATCTTCACTGCATGAGCCGGCTGTTACTCTTTATCTGTATCATCGTAGACTTGGAAAAGCAAAGTTATAATAATAAACGAATGACAGAGGAATATTAAATTCTGTCTCGTTCTGTTCCGTCTTAGGTATCCGGCAATAAACAAGCCAGCTGCAGTGCTTCATTGGCTCAATCATGTTGACACTGATGCCGAATTTATAGTTATTCTCGATGCTGATATGATCATGAGAGGACCAATTACCCCGTGGGAGTTCAAAGCAGCTCGTGGACGTCCTGTTTCAACTCCCTACGAGTAAGAAGTTACTTTGATGCCTCTCTTGATAATTTGTCTAACTCAAACCCTTCTCTCTCGTGACATATCGAGGACATAGATGTTTAAACGACTTAAAGAATATACGTATTTTGACTTGTTTTGCATATATGCTGGGTGGTAGTTACCTCATTGGCTGTGACAATGTACTTGCCAAACTCCATACAAGTCATCCTGAAGCTTGTGACAAGGTTGGGGGTGTTATTATCATGCACATAGATGATCTCAGGAATTTTGCCATGCTATGGTTGCATAAAACCGAGGAGGTTCGAGCTGACCGGGCTCATTATGCAACGAATATCACAGGAGATATATATCAATCTGGCTGGATCAGTGAGATGTATGGCTACACATTCGGTGCTGCCGAGGTACTTGATTTTGGTGAAGCAAGTAGTTTTTTTATTTGTTTAAATCTTATTTTAGTCCTTGCCCTTAACTACCAGAGCTACCCACTGGCTTTAAATGCTTATTTATGGCTCTAAATGCTTGCTTATCTCAATTCTCAAGTTTTTATGCATATTAGAGGGACTAAAATGGATTGTTTTAAAGTTTAGGGGTTAAACCAAAACAAGTACGAAAGTTGCGTATTTCGGGTGTGCAACCATTTCAATGTCTTTAGTATAAGTGTAAACCAAGTTGAAACTGTTAGTCAATATGCTCGATCAAATATAATGAAACTGAAACTATTTCTTTTTCGTGTTCGAACAGTTGCAATTACGGCATATTCGGAACGCGGAAATACTGTTGTATCCAGGATATGTTCCTGATCCTGGTGTTCATTACAGAGTTTTTCACTATGGACTTGAATTTAAAGTTGGGAATTGGAGCTTTGACAAGGCAAATTGGAGGGAAACTGATGTGGCCAACAAATGCTGGGCCCAATTTCCAGGCCCACCAGATCCTTCCACACTTGATCAAACTGACAAGGATGCTTATGCAAGGGACTTGCTCAGCATAGAGTGTATAAGAACACTCAATGAAGCTCTGAATCTGCATCACAAGAAGATGAAATGCCCAGATCCTAGCTCGTTGACCAACTCGACCTCGGGAGATGAAAGCGAAGTTGTGATCTCGAGGAAATTTGGGAAGCTTGACGAAAACTATATAGGAAAAGGCGACAGTTTGTCAGCGGAGAATTCTCAGGAATCATCGGAGGAGGTGAAAGAGGACGTGGTGTTTAGTTCTTTGAGGGTGTGGATTATTGCTCTGTGGGTGGTTTCTGGTTTGGTGTTCTTGGTAGTGATCGTGTCGAGGTTTTCGGGTCGGAAAGGAAAGGGGGTGAGAGGGAAACATCACAGGAACAAGAGGAGAACTGCTTCCTATTCGGTTGTCTTGGATCGGAACGGGCAGGAGAAATATGTCCGAGATCTTGATGCCTCCTTGTAATATTTTCTTACAAAGTGAATTGCCACGTTTTTCGTAGACACAAAAGACCGTTGCAAAGCAACCTGTGGAACAACTTCTCGAGCTAGACGAGCATGGCGGGTTCTTGGTTTCGGATGTCCGTATTCTGTTAACTTCCACTGATTTTTCAAGAGTTGAACAGGAAAAGGAGTTCAAAGGGGGGGTTGGAATCTTGAAATGATACATAATTCAGGTTTGTAGCCTCTTCTTTTCTGCAAATATTATAGACATTTTGACATTAGATGAGAAAAGTATTTTGTTTACTTAGTTTACATAAATGATAAGATCTTTCCACATTTCTCCTTTTGAGATTGTATTTTAGCCTTTTTCAACAAGAATAAAAAAAGAAAGAAAATAACTAGTTAAATTTTTTGAAGGGGGAAATGTCTTATTGTGAAGGGTTTTTCTTGTATTTGAATTGATCTTAACATTAAAATTTGAACTTGAGAGGTGATGGCCTGGAAAATGTCAAATATGCCACTGAAAAATGGGCAAGTTATATATATATTTTTAATAATAAAATTGCAAGAGTAGATAATTGAAATCGATATTTAGAATGGTAATAAATGTTTACCCGTTTTTTAGGGTGAGTTATTGTTTTATCATTGAATTTAGATGTGGTACCTTGGCCTAAATATTACATATTTGTAAAAAAAAAAAAAAAAAAAAAAAAGTAAAATAGATTATTAAGGTCTCGTTTGATAATCATTTAGGTTCTGTTTGATAACCGTTTTTTATTTTTTGATTTTTGAAATTTAAGCTTATTCTCACTCAAATTTCCTTAAGAAAGTAGGAGAATACTAACTAACTTTTTAAAAACAAAAACAAACTTTTGAAACCTTTTTTTTTTTCTTTTTTTTTTAAGTTGGTTAGTGTTCTCCTACTTTTTTAATGAAAGATTGATATATTGTAGGTAGGATGGAACACATGGTAGGAAAATTGGGTGAGAATAGGCTTAAATTTCAAAAACAAAAAATCAAATGGTTATCAAACGGGGCTTTAGTTTTTTGTTTTTGATTTTTGAAATTTAAATCTATTCCCATTCAAATTTATTACAATGTGTTTCACTCTTCTTACCATATGTTCCACCATTCTTTAAGAAAGTAAGTGAATACTAATAAACTTTTAAAACAAAAACAACTTTTGGAGGTTTTTTTTTCTTTTTCTTCAAAACTTTGGTTTTTAGTTCCCAAGGGGTGGCAGAGCGGTTGGAGGCTTGGACTTTAAAGGTATGCTCCCTTCGAGGTCTCAGATTCGAAACTCATATATGACATACATCTTCGATGTCTCCGGTGCCTGGCCTAGGGACGGGCGTGGCTACCTTGTTTCAAAAAAAACTTTAGTTTTTAATATATAATTACTTAAATTTTAAAAACCAAAAACAAAAAATCAAACAGAGTCTAATTTATCTGCTAAAGGTTCATAGTAAATCACAGTCACTTCACTCGAATGAAAGCTCGTCAATTGTTTTTTAAAGAATTACATATAAATAAAAGCAAACATATTAGAAATGGCTGCAATTTGTTTGTTTGTTTTTTATTTTTGATGTTTCTTTTTAGTTTAACAATAATATTTGATAATCGAATTTGCGACTATTTGATCATTTTAGCATAATGTTGTGATCTTCAGGAGGAAAAAGTATGCAGAGGTAAATGATTTTTGTAAAAAAAGAAATGTTGAATGTCATTTTGAAGAGATCCTAATCAATATCTATATATAAATAATTCATGGTAAAAACTTATGCTCCAAACATTATTTATAACCTTCATTTATAATAACTTGATTGATTCCCCAAAATGCATGTTAAAGATATAAAAGAAAAAAATCAAGAAAAAAATTACATATTTAGACTCTAGATTCATGATGTAGTTTTTTGTTTAGACAATTTGGATTCATGATGTAGTTTTATTTGATTCATGATGAAGTTTTTAGAAAATAATAAATATAAAAGTAAACTCCAATTATTATTGAAATGATAAAATAATCGAAAGTTAGTGGCATAGTTGATTATCTTGTTTGATGTTAATCTATTTCAATTTCACAGTCATCGAGTTAGAGACCGAAAATTAGTATTCATATCTTATAATATTTAAGAGCAGTTGTGTCATCTATATAAGATTTGTTGGTTCTCATTTCTCAATTTATACTAAAAAAAGAAATGATAAAATAAAATTTTTTGATTTTGAAATATAAGAACCAAAAATCAATTTTGAGGTTTTTTAAATACCAATTGGGGATATGAACCACAAACTACAAACCCTAACTAAAGAATCAAATATCAATTTTCAAGAACAAAGGAAAGACATTAGTATCGAACTAGATTACTATAAAACAATGGAACCAAAACAATGCCGATCATTTCTTCTACCATTTGGCCGAAACGTTCATCATTCGTAGTCGCCAAGCGCTTGACATTGCAAATTCATAAGCATAGGCGGACGCAAGTTACGAGATATTCAATTCCACTTCCACTGAATTCAAAGCCACAATCTCTCCACAATCATCTCGCGTTTCTCTGTAGCGTAATCTTCTTCGTTTTGTTTTTTTTGTTTTTATGATTCTTCGAATGAACTTTAACTGGTTGATTGAAATTTACTCGCCTCTGTGATCTGTTTGGTTACCGAAAATGGAGATTTTCCTCTTCATCCATGAGTTTATGTTCCTCAATCTCGTTCTCTTCTTCCAAATTACTGCAGATTAAGTGCCCGACAGGCTGTTTTACAGGATATTTTTGTTCATTCAATGTTAGTTTTTGTTTCTCAGATGTTTCTATGGTTGTACTTATTAATGCCCGAAGATAGGGATTTATATGGTTCGGGTTGGGTTGGGGTAAGAGAATTTTTTGGATTAACCCAAATGTTCGGGTTGATTTAATAGTCAACCCGTCCAACCCTATATATAAGAGCAACCCAACCCATATAATTTTGGGTTGGGTTGGGTTGGATTCTCGGCTTGTGTTGATTTCTTATTTCCTTTTTAAAACTCAACTCGTAGCCGGGTAAATGTGTAGACATATAAAGAAAAAAATGCATGATATACTAGAACTTGAACCTAGATTAGATTACATACCTCTTGTGCATATTCCCTATCTATCTTATTAATTAATCTTACACACTTATTTATATATATATATATATATATATATTCTTAATTCAGGTTGGGTTGAGCGAGCGAGAAAATCCAACCCAACGACAATGATAAAATTATAACCCAACCCAACCCTTATGATTTGGGTTAGGTAGTCCGGGGTTGTTGTACACCCCTACCTAGAGATGGCGTTGGCGCTGTCTTGCTCATTTAGAGCTATGGGAATTTGTTGCCTCTAATCAAACGCTTCTTACTAGTTTTGGCTTTGATAGTAAGATTATTGTGGTTCTGAGTTTTTGTTATCATTGATAAGTGAGATTTTTTTTTTCATATTATAATGAAATTGTTTCTTATCCAAAAAGATAAGTGAGATTTTGATGAGTATTTTCATTTTCTTGCACCGGGTGAAAATGTGGATTGAGAAGTTCATTTACTGCTCTTTCTCTTAAACTAACAAGCTCATGGGTTCTTTCCTTGAAGGAATGCTTGTTCAGTCCTCTGATTTTAACTCTGTTAGCTAATCCAATGCAGTGTGCCTGTGCGGTCATCTCGTGTGTTGCTTTGTTATGTCAAAGCATCGATCTGATGCAGCTCACCAAGATAAACTCGGACCTGATAACTTCGGTTACTTCAAACGGGAAGTTATAGATTTATTATCTCAAGAGGATATTCTGCTTTCTCCTCCCCATAATTTACTGATATCTGGGGCTTCACCTTCATTTGGTGATAGCATAGGACCTGAGCTCTCTGATTTAAAAAAAGAAAAACTGAAGGCATTGCTCAGGAAGAGTGCAGTTATTCTCTCAGAAGAAGTAAATGAGGTATTTAGTCCCAAAGATAATTGGGTTACTACATTTCAGGCTGTTGAGCATAACCTGGCACTTTATCTTGTCTTTTGCTTGATAAGTTAATAACTATTTTGTCCCTAAGGGGTGGCGCAGTTGGTTGAAGACTTGGGCTTTGAAGGTGTGCTCCCCTCAAGGTCCGAGGTTCGAGACTCACATGTGACATTAATTTGTAGACAGTGTGTCTCCATTCCTTCGATGTCTCCGGTGCCTGACCTAGGGACGGGCGTGGTTACCATTGTTTTTTATAAAAAAGTTAATAACTATTTATGAATAGCGGTATAAACATCTTTTTGTTCATGTTTTGAGCTTAATTTGCAGTTATTAAACAAATAGAATCTTGTTGCTAAAGCTAATACATGAAAGCAGTACAGCAACATATCTAAATATTCCATCTTTATATTTCTTTTTTTCTTTCTATTTCTGTTACCTTTATTTTCTCTATTTGTGCAAACTCAAAATGTAAACTAGATGGTTGAGTTAATGGTTTTCCCATTGCAATTGTAACTATTGCGCTGTTGCAGATGCTCGAGCCTGCTCTATCTATCCAACACTTGAAGTCAAAATTGAGATCCAAAAAGAACTTGGAAAATGTAGACAAAATAGCCATTGATGATGTAGCGCAAGGTCCTTGTAAGAAACTCAGATCCGTGTCCTCTTCAAACAGCCTATCTGCACATGACGACTGCGCTAATCTTGGACCTAGTATAGTGGTAAACCTCTCTCTCTGTCTGGTCAGTATGTAGTTTTGCATTTTTTATTTACACAAGATATTAACCATCATGGAGTGGCTCAATTGGCCAAAGAGGATCTTGAGGTGCATAAGGTGGTCGGTTCAATTCATGGTGGCCACCTACCTAGGAATTAATTTCCTTTGGGTTTCCCTGACATCCAAATGTTGTAGGGTCAGGTAGTATGTCTCGTGACATTAGTCGAGGTGCGCGAAAGCTGGCCCGGACAGTCACAGATATCAAAATTTTTTTATAGAAGATATCGATAGTATGATGGAAAATGAAACGATGTATTTCCCTCAGCTTCGTCTGAGTCGTACTACTTTTGGTGAATAGAATCTTTCTGGGTGACCCTAAATAGTCTTTCACTTCATAAGTGAACATACATTCAGGTTGAAATCTCTTATTTTAGTTGGAGTCATTTATTGATCTTGTTCTTCTGAGCTTTAAAACGCAAATATTCTTAATTAGAGCATTGAGCAGTTTGTTTGGGAGAAGCCAAGAGATGGATCTCATCTTGGTAATTAATTTAAATAAATATTTAGGATTGCGTATACCAAAACAAAGAAAGCTGGTAGGTTTTGGTATGAAAAGTTATGGTTGTTCATTTGGTATGTAAATGATAAATGCTGAAGTTAATTTTTGCTTGAATGTCAAATTCTTAGTTCCTCTCTTTCCTCTTTAGTGCCTTTATTCAAGAGTTGAAATCTTGGGGGTGGGCCGTGGCTGCATGCTTCTAAGTTCTAACGTCCTATTAAATCTTTGGGACGCCTTTGGCATGCTGTTCAATGCCTTTTTCTTTTCTTTTTATAAGAAACAATTTCATTGATGATATGAAATTAAGCCATAAAAGCGATTAGAAAATGCCTCTCCAATTAACGAGGGCAGAAAAGTCATAATCAATAAACAAAAAATATTTCTTTAGCCAATATACCACCAAATAAGTAATTCTATTGATAACCATCCAAAAATGTGATGCCTTGTCATGAAAGATTCTATCATTTCTTTCGGTCCAGATAGACGAGAAAATGGCTCTAGTGAAGTATTCCCATATAAGCTGTTCAATGCCTTGTTACATAGGCTGCAGCCCATGATTCCATATTATGATCGTTCATTAATAGGAGAAATTTGATGTTTTACCTCCCCCCACCCTTCCCTTAATTAGTTGTCAATTGAAAAGGTTTCTGGCTTTTAGTAAGTTTGAGAAACATTGATGTGTCTTATTAGATAATATGGGGTTCCACCTCAAAATCAATTAGCAATGAGTGGAATAATTCATATCTCTTTTAAATACTTGTTGGACTCACCAATCTTGAGTCATATTTCAATTTCATTTTTATTGGACCAATACCCGTTTGGAATTTATGAAAAACGGGTATCAGTCCAATAAAAATGAGATCCTAACATGCAAGATCTATATGGGCACCCATCAATGAATTAAGCTTTCCAATGTGTGCAATAAACCATCATGGGGTGCTCAATTGGTCAAAGGGGGCCTTAGGGTGCATAAGGTGATGAGTTCAAACTCCATGGTGGTCACCTTCCTAGGAATTAATTTCCTACAGGTTTTCTTGGCATCCAAATGTTGTAGGGTCAGGCAGTATGCCCCGTGACATTAGTCGAGGTGTGCGCAAGCTGGTCCGGACAGTCACGGATATCAAAAAAAAAGTGTGCAATAAAAAAGTAAAAAATAGAGGATCAAGAAAATTGGTTACAAGTTGACGTGGTTTGTCAATTTTCTTTGCCAGGCAATAAAAAATGTATTTAGCTGGCTTAAGAATGCATGGTGAACTTTATATTGATTTGGCTTATCCTTCTTTCTTTTATGCCACAGATAGATGATGAATTGCAGTTTTTTCTAGAGAACAATAGTGAACAGATCGAAGCAATATTGGCTAAGCTTTCAAACGAACTATCTGGAGAAGTAACATCATAATATCCACTTTCTTTTTGTCTTCAATTTATATTGCACGCTCATCCATTTGGTTTTGGTAATATGTAATGCAATGGATCATGTCACTAACATTCATTCAATTTTAATTCTTCTATTACACTACCATTCTTATACTTAAGCAGTTAACTTTGAATAGTGGTTTTTCAGTTAGGACACATGGAGCAGCAGCTTGAGGAAGTTCTTGGTTCTGTGCTATCAAATTGCAGGTATTGCATTAAGTTACTTATTATTTTCTTTTTATAGGAAAGGATACTTTCACAAGATAACTTTCTTAGATGTACAATCCCTCCCATTTCAACTTCCATATAGGACACTAAACATGGCCCTCCTCTCCTCCTCTTGTAACATTTTCATCTCAATCTCAACAATGAATTTGTTTTCATTTCCTATCAATAAAAAAAAAAAAAAAAAAGAAAAAAAAAAATAGAAAAGAGTTCCTATGGACATAGGTTACAACAAGCATCTCCACTGAACAATAAGCAAAGTACAATCACAAAAGGATGTATTGTAAGAGATGGATCCGAAATAGAGCCAAGTACAAAGTAGAATCCACACAGTTCTCCAAGGTTAAAGATTCGGTTGTTCATTTCCATCTAAATGTTACATAAGAAAACTTGAATAATGGTCTCCTATAGTAACTTCTTCTATGATAGAGAGAGCATTGTGCATTCAGTTAACTTTTTCCTCTTTTGCGCTTAAATAATGGAGTTGATCACTATGATCGTTTCTCGTTTAGTGTATCGTGTACAAATTTGGTGAATCTGTTAAGATTTCCTTCTTTTCTGAAATTTTGTATCAGTCTCAACTTCTTTGATGATCAGAAACCAACTTTTTTTTCATCCTCCAACAATATTTGCATATGAATGACCCAAATGTGTTGTTAATTTTTGTTTTTTTTTTAATCTGTTTGGTTAACTCAGTCTGTCACCTTCATTTTTCAGGCCTATGACCTTAAAGGAAAAGGAACAGCTTCAGAAATTGATTCAGGAGCTTTCACCCGAAAATCTTTGTCGAGTTGCAGAAATCATTCAACATAGGACAGATGAAATGGATTCCTCTGATGAAATCCATATTAATTTGGATAAAGAGGCAAGTGAAACAGTGCATACTAATGCATGCAACTATAAGTGTAACCATGGAATTTATTAGGCCTTGTTTGGTTTGCGGGTTAGGATCCAGATTCCCGAACAATACAGTAACCAAATTCTCCGTAATCTTGATTACGGTGTTTGGTTTGCTGTATTGATAACCTAAAATATAAAGAATATTGTTTTGAATCCCCGGATTCTAAACTCCCGAAATCTAATTCTCTGGAATCCTTATATTTTCCAAACAACAGATTCCAAACCCTCGGATTTCAAATCCAAATCTCCGGATTCCAAACGGCAAACCAAACACAACCTTAGTGTGTATCTGTGTTTAATTATTATTACATTTTTTTTTCTTTTCAGAAAAACTCAACTCTGTGGAGATTGTATTACTATGTTGAAGCAGTTGAGAAAGCAAAGAAGCTGGCATCAGAATGACATACTTTTGGTAATCTCTTAGGTTGAAATGTGGTTGAATTTTAGGCTAAACAGCACATTTTTTGTTTGAACAGCATGCAGTTAGCAGCTCCAGAATTCAATTGAGATTGTAAATTCATTCAGCATTTAGCAGCTTTGTACTGTTTACTAATGGTACTGTTTACTTATATACAAAGTGTGTCAGTCATGATTCTAGAAGTCATGCTCCATGATTTTCTTTTATCTATCTACATTGTGAAGACATATACCTCAAAGTCAAATCTTGAACCTCTCCACCCCACTTGTGAGAACCAATTAATATTGAAATAAAGAATGAAAAGAACTTACAAAATAAATTGAGTAGTTGATAGGTACTTGAAACCTTCATTTTTCGAGAATTTCTCTCCATGGTGTAACGACCGGACTTCTAATAGTTTAAACTTGGAACTTGGCTAGACACGTATACTTTTTTATTTGAAAATCGAGAAATCGTAGCTTCGCTCCCCTATATCCGGGGGCATCACTGTCCCGTCCTTAGACTGTGACACTGAGATACTTAGAAAGATATTCTAGTTTAAGCATTTTTCGGCGGTCTCGAACTAAGGATCTCTCAAGGAAGCATGCCTTGAAGTCTTGTGGTTCAAGCTAAGCACGATACAAATATAACATGGACAAGGAGATATGTTATATTCAAAATATTTTAGCATTTTATTTTACTAATTAGGAAAATTAACCAATATAATTAGTCATATGAGTCTATTTAAATTCAATAAAGAACAAAACCTTACCATTTTCTAAATATCTCCATCCACAACAAAATTTGTAAGCTTAATCCATCTTTCTTTAATGGACGTACTGCAACCTGCCTCCATCAATACTACGTTGTTACCTTCTTGTTAGGTTATCGAGCACTTAAAAAAACTAAGTCTTAAAATTGAGTAAGTAATTTTAATTTAATATTTGAAAATAAATTAATAGATAGTTTAACTTTTTCTAAAACAATTTTTTTATTAAATAACCTGAATAATCTTATCTAAAGTTAATCTGGCCGGTCATTCCTTTTTGGTTGAGTCCAATAATGTAGAATATTCTTTTTTTTTTTTAATTACCCATTGATTTTGCATATTATTTAATATGATATCAAAATTTATTAATGAAACAATATCTTTAATGAAAAAGTCTTATTAGTGATAAAATAGTTAATAATTAATATCTATATTTAAGAATTTTGGTAGGAATCCAAATTTGAATAGGAATGAGACGTATGAGGTTCGGAATTAGAATAAATATAGAATTCAAATTTGAATAAGAAGAAGCTGGAAATAAAAGCTTAATTTGTTTAGTCAATTATATTATTCATGATGTGGAAATCAAAGTCTTCATATGCATCTACTATGTCCAAATATGATTATCTCTTAAAATACATCGTCATCGGAGATTCAGGTTCTCTTATATTTATATATATATATATATATTAATTGATATCTTATCCATTAAATTATATAAAAATTGTGTTGTTTCTTTTGTATAGGTGTGGGAAAATCTTGCTTAATGATTCAGTTTACGGACCATCAGTTCCGCCCGTTTTATAATCTCACTATTGGCATTGAGTTTGGAGCTCGTATTCTTACCATTAAGGGCCGACCTATTAAGCTTTACATTCAAATATATACTTTCTCGTATTTTTGCATATGAGAAGAAAGATTCGAACATATAACCTCATAGTTACTAAATCGTACAAGATGCTATGTTATTTTTGGCGTTTAATTAATTTTTGGGAAATTGTGCTGGATAGTCCAATTTCACAAAATAATTACGGATTTAGGCAAATTTGAAAATATTTGCATCCATAATCAAATATAATAAGTAATATTCATCATACAGTATAATTAAGATATTAGTATTAATTATATCATTACTTATACCATATATTTGACTATGTTGCTAAATATTTTTCTTTTTTGCCTAACATTATAAATACTTTTTCAATTTGATCTATTCCTACAAAAATCCCTTAATTTTTTAATAGGTTATTTATAAATTGATTTAATCCAAGTTTAATAGATTCTTTGTTTAGTAGTTAAATAGCTCAAACACATTATACATAAATTTTAAACTTTTTACAATCTATTAGATATCATTCAAATTTAGAGACTAAATTGACACATTTAAAAAGCTTAAAATAAACGTATTAATCTTATTATTGATTTTCCAACGTTAATTATCTACTCATGAGAATTGTTTTTAACACCGAATGAGTTAGGAGAGCAATAATTTTATTATTTGGTTGTAAACTAGTTCAACACCAGCATCATGAATTTGATCTCGGGAAAAAATTTGCTTTTAACATTTGTAAGTAAAGATATTAAATTTTTATTTTTATTTAAGAAAAAAAATACTAAAACTAAAATGATAGTCTAGAGGTAATTGAAAATAGATTTCTAAACTTAGTTTCTAATATATTTCTTAGTTTTATTAATTTATAGATAAATCAAATATTTAAATGAACTTTGTATTTAATAAGAGCTTAACTTTTAATTACATATATCTTTTTTTTGTAGGCTGGGCAAGAGACATATAGATCACTTGCAAGATCTTACTACAAAGGAGCAATTGGTTGTCTTTTAGTTTATGATGTAACCAGGTGAGTCTTTTTTATGAAATTTTACAATCTCTAAATCACTTTTTTTTAATCATTAAATATTGATGTTTGGAAATGTGATATTTGAAGTAACAATTAAAACAAAATGTGATATTTAAAAACAAAAAGCAGTGTTATCGAACATGTTTTATGATTTTTAATTTTTAAAAACATATAATTAAAATTAAAATCAATTATCAATATATATATAATTTTTATTTTTTAAAATAAAATATCAAAAATCAAAAATCAAAAATTAGAAGAAAAAAAAAAAAAAAAAAAAAAATTATGAAACGGAGCCTAAATTATACACGATACCATTAGAGTTATATGTTTTTCTAAGGGTGGATCATTCATATATTAGTAAACTCTCAATTTGATATTTTTAATAAGGAAGTTATTTTTTTTAGTACATATCAGAAGAAATGAGACAAATATCAATTCTTATGATCGAACTTGTGACGTTAGTACGTATTGAACTGGTTTACAACTAACTAATGAAACAATTGTACCACTGACTCATTTGATAGTAAGAAAATGATTAACTTTTAATATACGCATAAGATATATGTTAATATTACTTTATAAATGTATTTATTAATATAGAAGAGAGACATTCGATCACCTAGTACGATGGTTGGAGGAATGTCGAGAGCAAGCAAATCCAAACATGTCAATCATGCTCGTAGGGAACAAGGTTGATCTTCAAACTCAAAGAGTCGTTACCACAGAAGAGGGACAACAATTTGCAAAACAAAATGGACTCTTATTCTTAGAGACATCGACCGCAACCGCTCAAAATGTCGAGCAGGTTCTTAAACTTTCAATTTGATGTCTTTAATAAAAATAGTTGATCGAATACACATGTTCATGCTTTATCGACTTTGGTACCATATTAGATCATTTGGAAAGAGTAAAGAAGTCTTTTTAGAACAAAAATATTTTAAATTTTGATTTTAGAAACTAATCTATTTTAGTTTAGCTGTTTGGTAATCACAAATTGTACTTGATTTTACAGGCATTCATGAAGACTTCAGCTAAAATAATTCAAAATATTGAAGGTGGTGTCATTGACTTGTCCAATATGGTACGTTGGCCCTTTTTCTATGTCTGGTAAAAATATCATTTTAAAAATAATTTACATATAGTAATTTTTTTTTTTTTTTTTGAGATTACATCAATTGGGAGTAGGGGACTCGAACCCATGACCTATTAATCATTGTGCATACACTAATGCTTCTGAGCAACCGCTCATATTGGCTATAATAAAATATTTTAACATTTATTGTTTTGAATCCATTTTATTAGATTGTTTTTAGGGATTTTTGCAGGAATATACCAAATTGATAAAATATTTATAATATTAGGTAAATTTGAAAAAATTTAGCAATCACAGTCAAATATACAGTATAAAGTAATACTTTTTATACCGAATAACTAATACATAATACAGTATGATGAGTATTATTTATATTGTATATTTGATCTGTAATTATTTTGTAAAATTAATGGACGTACAATTTCTCTTGTTTTTAATCAATTTAAGTGATTGACTTTAATCATTTCTGTTTTCTATTAGTTTAAGCCATTAGTTTATAGTTTAAAACACCTATTTCAAATTTGTGTTATATTTAATTTTTTTTATTTTTCTAAAACTTTGACATCCATAAAATTTCATTCTTTTTTTTCATTTGAATTGTATTTAAATTTGACTAAATAAAAAGTTATTTGTTTTCGTTGAATATTGCAGCCATCCGGAATCACAATTGGTCATGGAGGAAAATTTGGAAAAGATGCGTGTAAAAGTAGATGTTGTGGTACATTGTGAACGAAATATCTATCGACATTCGTTTATCTAAAAGTTAATTTTCTAAATTAGGTGATATGTGTCATGACATTTGTTGAAGTACACGTAACCTAACTCAAACAATTACAGATGTTAAAAAAAAGTAACGAAACATATAATTCAATATTCATTAGTTACTACATTTTTAGAAGTTATTAATTAATGGATGTTTGTTTTGAGATGAGATGAAATTCAGGAATCCAACATTTTTTTTTTATCCAAGACGTTCTTCTCTTATCTTATCTCCTCTATTATTTTTTTCTTTTCCATTTTTTCGATTTCTATATTATTTTTTTTTTGTGTGTGATAAATTTGTTGTTAAAATATATTATATATATACACATATATAATTTCAGTAATTATATTATTATATCAACTTATTTTATTTTTTTGTGTGTTTGATAAATTTGTGGTTAGAATATTATTATTATTTAAATATTATTTTTTGATATGGGACAATGAATTTTAATACTTTCGGTTATAAAAAATTTAAATACTTTTCATTTGAAAAGTTTAAATAATTTAACCTACTAGATGTGCTGGCTTTATAAAATGTATTACGATATAATTTGAGACTAAAGATCTCCAAAGTGATGCATTGGTTTCATTTTGAATATTTTTCCGATGAAATAATTATGGAAAATTGTAAGTAATGATCAATTACAACAAAATGATTAGAAAGGTAGTTAAGTTTAAAAATATTTGTATCAACAGTCATAAATAGATTTAATACAATATTATTTTATTTTATATATATTTTTAGTGCATATCAAGAAAAGGGGGACAAAAATCGATTCTCAAGACTGAACATATGACGTTGATATTGAACTGGTTTACAATGAAATTATCGTGCCACTAACTCATTCAATCAATACTTTATTATTAATACTCATTAATACACTTTTTGTTATTATTAATATATTATTATATGATTAATATAATATTGTATATTTATTACAATATTGTGCATTATTAATATCATATTATTATGGGGAATTTACATGTATATTATACTAAGGCAAAAAAATTACATAAATAGCAAAATAATGAAAATATTTGCAAATATAGCAAAATCATATTTATAGACTCCATCAATAGTGCCTGATAGACTCCATCAATAGTGTAATAGTGTCTGATAGAGTCTATCGATAGTATTTAAAAAAAGTTGCTATATTTGCAATATTTTTAAATGATCATATTTGTTATAGAGTGCAAATTCCCTATTATTATTAATACATATAATTAGAATTTTTTTTTTTTAAATGATAATATTTGTGATTATTTTTTGAATTTGACTAATCTTATAAATTTTTCAATAATTAATTACCAATTATCTCATAAATAAAAGATCTTAAAGAGACTATACATAAGTAAAACACATTTATTGAATATTTCAATGGTAGTTTGTTCACTTAACATAAAGAATAATTTTTTTTTTGTCTTCAAGAAAATACTAAATAACTGCTTGATGCGGTAATACAATACACTACTACAAAAAAGTCATTACTTGACACTATATATTTTTAAATACTGACATTTGTTCTTAAAAACGTCAAATAATCAATCAATTTATAATAAGAATGTCAAGTATAGTTTAAATCACATTTTCCTGTGTTTTAAATTGTTAACAATATTTAATGTTCATAAAAAGTCAAACATGACATGACATTGCTTGACACTCATTAAAAGTCAAATGAATTAAATAATAATAATAATGTGATTGAAGGCAGATTGTTGGTGGGCATTTAATTCGTATATACATTTTTTGAAAATTGTATTGGATAATCCAATTTTACAAAATAATTACAGATTTAGGCAAATTTGAAAAAAATTGCATTTATATATACAGTATAAATAATACTCATCATACTATATTATGTATTAGTTATTCAATATAAAAAGTATTATTTTATACCGTATATTTGATTATGGTTGCTAATTTTTTTAAAATTTGCCTAGTGTTGTAAATATTTTATCAATTTGGTTTATTCCCGCAAAAATCCCTACATTTTTTTGCTTTCTTTTTCTAACAAAAAAAAAAAGTTTTCAACTCTGAAACATGAGAATTAAAAGTGAGCATTATTAAATATTGCTATCAAATTAAAATTAAACTCAAAATTTAGGGACAAAAAATGAATAATATTAAAATTTCAAAGATAATTTTATTTTTTAAACATAAAATCAAATTGAAACTAGATCAAAAACGTAATTTTGGTTGCTAAAACTAAAAACATATAATTTTGCCTTAAATGAATAACATTGTAAATGAAGGCAACAAAATGGGCCCTTACAACTTTTGGGCCCAATATTAATCTTGCAAGTTTGTGGCCCTCTACTTCAATTTCAATCTTCCCAATTTTTTATTTTTTATTTTTAATTTTATTTTAAAAAAGAGTATTTTCCTTCTCCGCAAGTTATTTGCTAAAACCTCAGTCGAATTCTCGCTGCTCCGCCAACTTGGATCCTCTGTTTACCATTTTCAGGTTCAATTTCTTCAAATCTCAATCTTCTTCTTCTTCGTCTTCATCCATTTGATTATGAGTAGCAAGGAATTTGGAATTGGGAATTTGGAATTTGGAATTTGAGATACAGCTTCTTAGGATAAATTTCCTTAGTTTATTTTTCAGATCATCAAAAATGATGGAATCAGAACGTTTAGCGAGTACATTCGTTGATTTGTATTGTTTGACGGATTCGGGATAGAACTTTTAAGTATTAGGGATTTTTTGTTTTTCTTTTAATCTAATTTTTCATGTTAGATTTCTGGGTTTTTTTTTTTTTTTTGGAATTACAATTTGGGAATGCATAGTCTTGGTTGAGGTTGTGAGATTATGCTTGTGAAATTATCTCTCATTTCTGGGTGTATCAACCTATTGATTGGTTCAGTGCTGGGAACGAAGATTTTGTTGAATTCTTCAAATTATAGGCTATGGAGTTGGTTGAGTTTTTAGTGGAAATCAACTCGATGTTTGCTTCTTTTTTTTTTTTTTTTTTTATATATCTGTGGCTGTCCGGGCCAGTTTTCGCGCACTCGACTAATATTACGGGATATACCGTCTGAACCTCCAGCATTTGGATTCCAAGGAAACCTGTAGGAAATTAATTCTTAGGTAGGTGGCCACCATGGATTGAACTCATCACTTTATGCACCCCAAGGCCCTCTTTGACCAATTGAGCCACTTCATGATGATTTTTTCAACTTTGCAGGTTCACTTGATTTTAGCTATGTCTAGCCCTACGATTGATGCTCCTACCAAGGGTGGGTTTAGTTTTGATCTCTGCAGAAGAAATGATATGCTTGCAAAGAAGGGCCTTAAATCTCCGACTTACCTCAAGACTGGAACTACCATTGTGGGTTTAATCTTCAAGGTAATATGCTATATAATTCTTTTTTATTTGTCTTCTAATTCATTTTTGTAGTTAAATGCTGTCTTTTTGGTCATTAGTTGTGTAGAGAACCTTTCAGTATATAGAAAAATCTTGTTCCTTTCTGTCATTTGAGTTTTCTTTTGATGTTTAAATCGTGTTGTCATTTTCGGCCAATTGGGTTTTTTTAGCTTGCATTAATTGATCGTTCTGCAATAAATTCTGAGTTTGTGAATTGACATTGATGGTATTTTGCGGGAGCAATAATACTTTTAAGAACATCAAATGGTTTTTGCGTTGAACACCTTTGTTTTCTTCTAGAGTACTTGTATTCATTTCCATGGGGCCTGGTTTAGTAGCACAATTTTGATAATCATTTACCTTGTAATGCAATGCTTGTATTAGTCTATGTGTGGTGTGGTTTAAACTGTTGGAAGATAACTATGAAGCAAGGTCCGATTGAGTTACTACATACATTGGGAGCTCAATTTATGATATTGATATTGTAACTTGTAAGACTGCCCCTAATGCCTATATATTGAAGTCTAGTTGATCTGCCTTATATGGAGGTATCTTTTATCAGGGGAAAATCTTAAAAAAAAAAGTGTATATATATACACATATGAATAACCAAGCTTTTGTTGAGAACAAATGAAAGAATAAGTATATGCTAAAACAATCCAAACAAGAGGGGCCGAATTATAAAAAGGGCTTTCCTAAATAAGACCTGAAGGATTGTTACAAAAAGCCTCAAACACCTAAGAGTCTAATACCATAGGGAGATATGGAACCTCTTGAGGAACAACACGCCATTCGATGACCTCTCCATGCCTCTAAAATTTTCATTGTGCCTCCCACCTTGATGTATCCCGAACCCCCGGTGCCTGGCTTAGGGATGGGCATGGTTACCCCGGGTATAGTAGAGCAAAGCTCCGATTTTCTAGTTTCTTAAAAAATATATATATTGAACAAACCCTGACTTGCCACAAAAGTGTTGGGGAAATAGTCTTGGTGATATGCTTAAATAACTAACTGTGTTCGAAGAATTTATGCGTCAAGTGCTCACAATGTCAACAAAACATGTGCATCCTTTTCAATAGGTAACTGGATTGAATAGTCTCTGCAAATAGTTAGTAAATGTAACACTTGTCACTTCATGAATCATTATGAAGTGGCCTAGTGGTCAAGAGGTGATGGGTTAAATTCATGATGATCACCTGCCAAAGAATTAATTTCCTACGGGTTTCTTTGACATTCAAATGTTATAGGGTCTGGAGGTATGTCTCGTGACAATAGTCCAGGTGCGTAAGTTGGCCCAAACAGTCACAAATATGAATAGACTTGTCACTGCATGATTCCTTGCTTTCTGTTACGTTATTTTACACCAAAGTATCTTATGTTATGTATATTCTTAATTTTTTTTAAAACATCTTCTTGATATTCTTCAGGATGGTGTTGTTCTCGGAGCAGATACAAGAGCTACTGAAGGCCCTATTGTTGCCGACAAAAACTGCGAGAAAATTCATTACATGGCACCAAACATATATTGTTGTGGTGCAGGAACTGCTGCTGATACTGAGGCAGTAACAGGTAATTGTTGACATCTAGTCTCTCCAAGTTAAGTTACTCCAATATTGTTTCTTGAACTGAACTAATTCTACCTTTCATTCTTGAATATTTTAGACATGGTCAGCTCCCAATTGCAGTTGCATCGCCACCACACCGGTCGAGAATCAAGGGTCATTACTGCACTGACCCTTCTCAAGAAACACCTTTTTGGGTAATAGTCTTATCTATCTTCTAGGTCTTCATCGTGTCTCTCATCTATCTGTAGCCTGAAATTTAAATCTCCCCATCCATTGTGTTTTCCAGCTATCGAGGTCACGTTTCAGCTGCTTTGGTACTCGGTGGGGTTGATGTAACTGGACCTCATCTACACACGGTGGGTTTTGTTCTGGAAATCAAATGATTTTGGGTTGTTTAACTTGTCATCTCTTAATGCTATACTTCATCTGCAGATATATCCTCATGGGTCAACTGACACGTTGCCATTTGCTACCATGGGATCGGGTTCTTTAGCTGCAATGTCTGTATTTGAATCGAAGTACAAAGAAGGCCTAACGGTAAGTTCATATGCTTATATCAATCGCAGATAAATTTGATTGGTATGGCGCGTGGTGTGTCGTAGTTGTGCCACTGATTCTTTTTCTTTCCACCATATTGATCGACTCTTTTGTCCTCATTCCAGAGGGAAGAAGGGATTCAACTTGTAACCGAGGCGATATGTTCCGGGATATTTAATGACTTGGGTAGTGGAAGTAATGTTGACGTTTGTGTCATTACCAAGGTTTGTGATCTTAAGGTGTCTCGACTGCTTCGAACAAAGTAGAGGAAAAATTTGAAGTGTTGATTATGATAAATGACTAGTTCTTTTCTTTTGGGGCTGCAGGGCCAGAAGGAATATTTAAGAAACCACCACTCGCCGAATCCTCGAACGTACGTGAATTCGAAAGGCATTTCCTTCTCCAAGAAAACAGGTTAGTCCCTTTGTTAGCCCATACTCTTCAGTCTTCTGTAGACGTTTCATGTTTTGCTTCTTGCTCCCCATCTCCTAACCCCACAGCTCGACCGATAACTCGTGCTTTTGTTAATAACAGAGGTTCTTCTGACAAAGATTACACCATTAAAGGAAAAGGTTGAGATAATCGAAGGAGGCGATGCTATGGAGGAGTGAGAACGACAAAACACAGGAATTTGGTTCTTGGGGAATTTCAAAGTATGTTTCTTTTCTCAAGTGGATATTATTACAAAATTCAGTTTGGTTCTGAGTTTATGTTGTCAATGACTTGATTTAAACTTATATATATTTACAACCCAAGAGGGCTGTTAGAGATAGAATTCTATAACTTGGCTTCATGTGATCTTATGCATTGTTTACATTTAAATGAATACAATACAAGGATCATTAACTTGGCTTCATAGTTCATAGGGTGTTCGATACCGGTATCGCTTGCAAATCGTCGCTTCTCTATTTTAAATTTTCTTTGAACCTTCCAATCTTGGTCAAATCATCTGTGAATAACTAGGACTCTTTAGAAAAACAAATAGCTCAGCCAAATTCAAGCAAAGAAACATTTAAAGGCAATTTTCACCTTCTTTTTTTTTTAAATAAGGTAACCACGCCCGTCCCTAGGCCAGGTATCGGAGACATCGAAGAAATAGTTTCACAAGTGAGTCTTGAACCTGAGACCTTGGGGGGAGCATACCCTCAAAGCCCAAGTCTTCAACCACTGCGCCACCTCTTGGGGACCTCAAGTACTCCTCTTTGATCATATCCTAGACCATTTTTCTTGTGAATTGAAAACATGCACTTTTTCCCTACTATGATTTTGGTAAACACCATTACTTCACATTATATTTAAAACTTTTTAACAAATTTTGTATTTGTCTTAAAACTTGATATGATTTTTGTTGGAAGTATTGTGTCTTAACTTTTAAGGATAGATTATTATAGTAAGAGGATTATTATAATATATGAGGTTATAATAATATCTATATTTGGAGGATAGATCGTTGTAACATAGGTTGTGATATGTTTGAGGTGTGAAAGAAGTTCTGATTGAAAGTTTATTATAAGAGAGTTATTATAGTTGGAATAAAGTTATGGGATAAACATATATTGAACTAGGGAAAATTATGTCCCTAAGTTTAAGATTTAGTTTCAATTTGGTTTTTATATTTCAAAATTAAATTACGGAAAATTATGTTCTTAATGTTGGAATTTAGTTTCAATTTGGTTTCTATGTTTCAATATTGAACAGTTTTAACTTGACGCTTCAATATTGTTTACTTTTAATACTTGAGTATTTCTTAGTTGTGTATATTTTAGTCGACTTTTATATCTATTTTTTTTTTAAAAAAATAAAATAAATTCACGTAAAACTAAAATAATTACTTCATCAATATATTAAAATTTAAAATTAATATAATCGTTATTCTAGTCAACATTACATTATGTAACTAACTATTTTCAAGAGAATGTTAGTTGAAACTAGACTCTAAACTTTTGGTAACAGTCAAAGAAGTATTATTTTATTTAATTAGTTTTTCCATTTTTTAATTAATAAAATTGTGTTTTTTTAAAGAATAATAAAAATTAAAGTTTTAGTATTTTACAACTCTTTTCCTCAAGTATTAGGGAGATGCTTAGCAGGTAAGTTTCTACCTGTCTTTCTCCAATGTGGAAACTTTGAACCTATTAAAAAAAGGGAAATCCATAGAGCTGCAATGAGAACACATAATTATTCTATATTGGTCTATGATTGATATTCAAATGCTAATCATATTGAACACATAAAAAAAAGTAGCTTCTCAAAGTTTGTTTTTGTTTTTAAAAGTTAGTTAGTGTTCTCCTACTTTCTTAAAGAAAATAGATAGATGGTAAGAATGATGGAGCACATTGTAGAAAATTAGAGAGAGAATATGCTTAAATTTGAAAAACCAAAAACAAGAAACCAAATAGTTATCAAACGAGGCCTAAGTTAAAGAATAACTCAATAAATGTTTCCAACTTTAGACTATTGTGACCTTGACAAAGACATGGTTAAACCTTAAAATTATACCATGAACTTGCAAATTTATTTTACTAATTTTGTTACTAAAAAAACATAACTTAGTAAAATTGACAAAAAAATCACTTTCTCTATAAAAAAATAATAATTATATTTATTAATATTTTTAAGCCTTTAATTTGAAAAAAAATACTATTAAATTGTGGAGGTTATGAGTCATACTATTATGACGTTGTTATTGACATATTAAAGGACAAAGATTAAACTTAAACTTTATTAATGAAAATTATTTCACTAAATTTAACTTCTTTTTTTTTTAAGACTAAATTGCAAATAATCATTTTTTTTTTGAAATTATAGAGTAAAGTTTATTTCATTCCAATGACTAAATTGATAATGTAAAGAAAATATAACTTTGTCATTGCATTAACCCATTAAAGATGTGTTTGGAGGAAGAGAATAAAGATGTGTTTGGAGGAAGAGAATGGTAATAATTATGGATGGAAATGAAAATTAGGGAGAGAATAGAAAAGAAAACGATTATAAGAAAAATGATTATTTGTATTTGAGATAAAGAGAATAAATACGAGCAGAATAGTTATTTGTATTTTACATGAAAGTGAAAAATAATGATGTGATGTATAAAAAGCTGTTGGAAAAGTAAAAAAATAGTTACGAAGAGAATGAAAAAAATAATTTTTAAAATCGGGGAGAATGAAGGTGGTTTTTTGCAATTTTCCATTTATAATAGAAACGGATCGAAACCAGTTTTTAAATTAGGTCGCTGACATTTACGGGTTTGATCTCGAAAATTGATACTTATCCAAGTCGGGACTAAAAAAAGGTTTCCACACTGCGTGTGGGTCATTTTCACGTCAAAAAGGTATTTCCCTTTTGCATAAGTTCCCAATTCAAATCTTCGTTTACCTTCCACCACATTCTCCTTGAATCTCTCCGTTTCCGTTCCAATTTCCCCTAAATTTCCGAACCCCATATTCGCGATTCGGTTTCAGCTCTGCGTTCAGCGATGTCGTACGATTACCTCTTCAAGTACATCATCATCGGCGATACAGGTTTTGTTCACCATCTTTATTTTGTTTTGATTGATTGTTTTTGTGAGGATTTGTGCTTGAAATTGGGGGTTTTCGTTTTGATTCCAGGTGTTGGAAAATCTTGCTTGTTGTTGCAGTTCACGGACAAGAGGTTTCAGCCTGTGCACGATCTCACCATTGGCGTCGAGTTTGGTGCTCGCATGGTCACCATTGATGCCCGACCTGTTAAGCTTCAGATATGGGATACTGTGAGTTTCGCTTCTTCCTGCTCTTTTTCTCTGCATATTTTAGTTTCTGTTTATCAATTTACTATATAAGTAGTTTCAAGGAATTGGGTAAGTTACATGGACTGGAACTGGAAGATTGTATAAATGATGTAGAATCACATTTTTTAGAAGAAAATGATTTCACAATATTGTATGATCCATTAGTTAGAAATTGGCTAATGTAGTTAGTTTTTTTTTTTTTTTTGATGTATGAAATTAGCCAAAAAGGCGATTACGAAAGGCCTCTCCAATTAATAAGGAGTGCAGAAAAGTCATAATTGTTAAAAAAGGGAGAGCATTTTAACCAATAGACCACCATAAGAGTAATTCTCTTTAAAATCACCCTAAAAGGAGACTCTTTGTCTTTAAAAATCCTAGCCTTTCTCTCAATCCAAATGGACCAGAAGAAAGCTCTGATGAAGCAATCCCATATGAATTTGGCTCTGTTCTTGAATGGATGACCCTCAATAGTATAGACAGTAACGATTTAGAGTCCTGGGAGAGGGGTGCTCCAACTGAATGCTTCCAAAATATAATTCCAAAAGGCACGAGCAAATTGGCGAGTAGAAAAAAATATGATCTTGCGATTCCATCTCCTTCTTACATAGAATGCACCAATTTGGTCCAAGAACCCGATGAGGGTGCCTTCGATGAGTCACCTCCCACAGAAAGAATTTAATCTTTTTAGGGAATAAACCCTTCCAAATGCTAGTAAAAGTCGGCTCCTTAGTGGATATCCAAGGGAGACACATATCTCTTGTTAGAGATTTAGCCGAAAAATTGATATTGAATTGGCTCAATTGATTGAGAAGAGACCTTGTGATAGAGCTAGGTTCTATCACAATGGATTATGAAATATTTTCTTTTCTTGTCATTTATTTGTTTGTCAATATCCTGAAAGTGAGGGTAAAAAGTCCAAACAAATGACCTTAGATTTATGTCTATAAGCGTATTGTGATGGTTGGCCTACCCACACTATTTGTTACCTTATCTATACCTTATGGGAGCCAGCCACTTCCATCAATTAGCCCATATTTTGACCAGTTATAAAATGATTGGTGCCCATTCCTAGGGACCTTAGTCTTCCAAATTCCGAAGTATTTTACCAACAGCCAAATTCAAAAGCATGCTTCATAGTCACCAACATGTAAGAGAGAGATTTAACCAGAAAATAACCCAACCCTGCGAGAATCTTGATTATTAGAGGGGTGAAAGCACTCAATCTTCTGGCTAAGAATGGCCCACTATCTTTAAGTTATAGCATTTCTCTCTTTCTAAACCTTTTTTACCAAGTAATCATACTGCTAGTCAAGTTACGCAACCACGGAGAAGCTTACAAGCGTGGATATCTTCAACTCCAAGCCACACTCTATTACTTCCTAATGTAGGTTGAGATTGATAAATTGTCTGCTCTGGGCTCCCTATAGCTAGCATATAATTTTACCTCTTAGTTAACCAACCGAAACCCTTATAATGTTCGATAACTATTTTCTAGAAGTTCATTTTTCCCCTTATTTGCTTATGAGTGTGCTCATGGATGGCATGTTTTTAATTTTAGAACAAATGTTCTTTAAGAAACTATGAATTTATGAATAGGAATTTAGTCTCCAAGGGATAGCCTCGTTGGTTGAGGCTTGGAGCTTTCAAGATATGCTTCCTTGGAAGTCTCACGTTTCAGACCACATATAAGCTTAATTATGAAATCCCTTTTTATCTCTTGGGTCCCGGCCTTGGGACGGGTGCGGGTACCCCCGGGTATAGTAGAGCGAAGCTCCGATTTTTCAGTTTTTTTTTTTTTTTAAAAAAAGGAATTTCAATGTTACAGGCAAGGTTTAAAATTTTGATGTCGATGGAGGTGACTAGGTCTCAATTTCATGGAAATGTCAATAAAATATAGATATCAGTTGATATATCTGGAAAAAATCTTGATGTCTTCCGATTCCAGGTCTTGGGGCAGGGCAGTGCAAAAAGAAAATTTTACTCTTTTGTGGAGTTAAGCAATGTGTGGGATGGGGTTTTGAACACCTCGACATTTTTGGTCGAGGATATCGCAAACATGTTTTACTTTTGTAATTGTGAATCATCTAATTTGTTCTTCAATACAATCTTGGAAACAGAAATGGCAAGCTATTAGCAGCTATTTGGGAACTATTTGAAAAATGACATTTGGCTTTTGTTTTTAAAATAAATTTCAAGATTTTTGATTGTTGTACTCTGGTTATCATTATTCACAACTAACGATTAATAGGTCATTGGTTAATGAAAATAGAGAAAACAAGTTTAAAAAACAATTACCTAAATATAAGTTTCTATGGACTTTGTTCTAGAAAATAAAAAAGCTATTTTTTTGAAACAGCTGTCAAACATGTCTTTATGTTTGCAAAACATCAGACAGTATGTTCTTTTCTGGTAATGATCAAAACAGATGATGTATCTCTTTCCCTTTTCCTTTGGGTAGTTAATGACAATATGACATTTTACGTTATTGCAGGCCGGGCAAGAATCATTCAGATCAATCACAAGATCTTACTACAGAGGAGCAGCTGGTGCACTTTTAGTTTATGACATTACCAGGTGAGTCTGTGAATGGATGGATAAACTCTTAGGAGGCGTTTAAGACGGGTAGTTGGTTATGATTGTTGGTGGGTTATAGTTGTCTGGGTGCATGTTTATCATTGGTTGTGTTTGGGATAAAGGTTATCACTGTTCATAATACGAGTAACCATTATCCGTGGTCCAAGTACAGAGTGGGCTATAGCCCACTCATACCCTTTGTTATTGTAGCAAATATTTTTAACTATATGATATTTCATTGCACTTTTGCATATTTGCAATGCAACACCCTGCCACCGTTATTATTCTTATGATTGACTTTTTTTTTACGATGCTGCTTTTGGTTTTAAATTTACAACCAAGCTTTTCATTGATGTTGCCCTTACAATTGCATTTGATTTATTTTCTTTTTGAAAACAAACTCTGAGATCAGCCCTTGACTCTGTTGTCAGGAGGGAGACATTCAATCACTTGGCGAGCTGGTTGGAGGATGCTCGACAACATGCAAATCCCAACATGTCAATTATGCTTGTAGGGAACAAGGCCGATCTCTCACATCGGCGAGCTGTGAGCAAGGAAGAAGGAGAACAGTTTGCAAAAGAAAATGGACTCTTATTCTTAGAGGCATCTGCTAGAACAGCTCAAAATGTTGAGGAGGTCAGTTTTGCTTTATTTGACATGTGGTTTTTCAGAAAAGGTTGATTGTGTCTTAGATCATGGCGATGTTTGATTTTACAGGCATTCATAAGGACTGCAGCTAAAATACTTCAAAATATTCAAGAAGGTGTCTTTGATGTATCCAATGAGGTAAGTTGGGCCTATCTTCTTTGCTAAAGTGCTATCTACCCATTCTTTTTTTTTTAATATCCGTGACTGTCCGGGTCAGCTTTCGCACACCTCGACTAATATCACAGGACATACCGCCTTACCCTACAACATTTGGATGCCGAGAAAACCCATAGGAAATTAATTCCTAAGTAGGTGGCCACCATAGATTGAACTCATCACCTTATACACCCCAAGGCCTTCTTTGGCCAATTGAGCCACTCCATGATGGTTGCTATCTACCCATTTTGGTTGCGACATAAAACCTCTGACATTGGTGAAGGAAAGATAGTTCTCAAATACAGGGGATTTGATGCTGCTTTATGAGATTACTTGTCTAACATTACTGGCATTCATAGAATTGTGGCACTGGGGATATTAAATTAAGTAAAGGAGCTTTCCATAGTACCTGACCTACATGAAATATTAAAATTGTGAGTCCTAGAATAACTAATGTTGTAGGGATAGATACTTATCTCAAGAGATTTGTCAAGGTCGGTTGGTCCATACAAAATAAATGTTCTATTTCATGGGGTTGGTGAAAAAATCTGGTGTTTGTTAACACGTTCAATATGTCAGTAGAATTATGCTCTTTAGTAGCATTTGCGGACTATAGTTCCATTCATTGCTTTTTTGGGGGGTTGCGGTAAGAAAGGAATATGTGAGTTTTTTTCATTTTCTTTTTTTAGGGCGTGAGAAATCTTGGTAGGGTGCATGGTCTCTTGCCAGGTTTTTTATTTTTCATTTAGGATTTTGGGGTCGGGGATGTTAGGCTGTTTTTTTATATTCCTATATTCTTCCTTTTATTCTTAATAAAAGGATGTTTTGTCTTTGGTTCTTAACAAACCAAAAGGTTATGGTGACTACCTGACATCCAAATGTAGTAAGGTTTGTAGGGTGGTATGTCCGTGGGATTAGTCGAGGCGCGCATGAGCTGGCTTTGACATTAATAGATATCCAAAGAAAAAATCATGAATATGTATTAAGTAATTTCCAGTTTCTATTTTTAAAAAAAAAGCTTATTCAATCATGAACAGGAAAGAATTTGATATAATACTGCTGTTTGATTGAATATTGCAGTCATCTGGGATCAAGGTCGGTTACGGGCGGCCTCAAGGGCCATCGGGGGGAAGAGATGGAACAGTGACACAGAGAAGTGGATGTTGTAGCTAATTGTAAACCAAACAAGTAGTTGTGTATATGATGAACAACCCTTTTGTGCAGACCTCCATGCCCATGATCAACTGTTTCTTGTGTATCCTTTTTTCAAAAACATTGAATGTATGTATATTTTGGTTTATTGGTGTTTGTTTGTACATGTGGTGTTGGATTCTGTATTTCAAGTTGCTATTCCTAACTTTGTGCATTGATGTTTTCTAATAACTTGCCCTGGAAAAAAAATGTGTTTTCTCCTTTGGTTTCGTGCATCCCCTCCGGAGAATCTCCGAGCCTCTTCTACTTGCTCGACTGTGCACATGTTCTCACCTCGTTTGGTGCATCAACCACGCCTATGTCGTGAAACAGTGATCGAGGCTTCATCTTCACCGCTCTTCATCTTCACGATCAGCATTTCTTCCGCGACTACGAGCTCTTTAAGAACACCGATTGAGTATTCCTTATGCGATTGTTTATTGATTTGCAACCTCCATTATAAACAACAGTTTAGGATATCAAGCCCATAAAAAAATATAGAGGAGGGAAGGAGTCACGGGGAGGGATAGATAAAAATAAATTGTGTTTATCTTTATTTCCTGTCAGCTTTCCAACAAGAATAAAAATAAATTACAGAAGAAAAAAACATCACTTTTGCAAAGGTA
>JBBMEF010000022.1:10631102-10642908 GCA_037832685.1 Sicyos baderoa
GTATATTTTGGGCTGGGCCATTTTTTAATGTAGCATTTGCACGTCAAAATGGAATGCTCACAAAATAAAAGGAAATGACAATATGAAAAATAAAGCCTATACTATAATAAAAGCATGATAAAAAGTGGCTTAAGTAAGCATGCAGCATGCAGCCGTATGCAACCTGCATTGCACAAGCATGCCTGTAACATTCTTTCACACGTAAACTCTTAACGATCCTATCAATTAACTCTACTCAAACTCAAGAGTCGTTCGAGTAACGTACAATCTTACGATCCCAACAGACCTCAATACTCAATAACTTTCTTCCACTTGTCGAAGAACTCTGGTATGATCTGACTTGTATCTACAGTTTGCTTCAAAGGAATTCTTCAAAGGTATTGATAAACTTGATGTTTCTTGGATTTTTGGAAGGCACTTGCCTTTTTTTACTTGAAGTTGGTTGTTGTACGGTCTTCTACCTCATGGAAACTTCACTATCAACTTTCGACTGAATAGGGTGACACTTTATATTAACCCAATTGTTTATGTATCTTCATGCGTCACTTTAATGACTTGATACTCTATTTGGTTTATACCTCGACTCCCTAGTGAGTTTGTATTCATAACGTCTCCTTTCTAACTAAGGATGAACGTTGCTCACACGAGACACTTTGTCTCGACACCTGTCTAGACTCTTGTTATATTGAAGGGAAGACGACCACCTTATGGCCCATACAAATACCTTCAGCTACAACACCTTTGGTCGCCTCAGCTTCGAGTCTTTTGTTTGTCTCGAGAGCAACCTTAAAATCTTTAATGATCTCTCGACTAGGATACTCATGCACTTGATGGGGTCCATCACATAAGAAGCATGATCCATAGTAGTGCTTCCTTAAGTGATGGAGTCTTTGCCACAAGTTTCTACTTTTAGATGGGGAAAGCCTGCTCTTATGTTGGTTCACCTGATCAAATCAAACAACCGCTATACTGCGACATATGATTCTATCACTTTCTATTCATAAAGCTTGATTGTGGTTGACGGTTTCAATCCCTAAAGAAAATTGAAAACCTTGTCTTTCTCTCTCTTGTCTTGGATATCAATCATTAACCCATAAAATTGTTTGATATATTCTCGGACGGTTCCAGATTGCTTCAACAATCTCAACTTGCGTCTTACAATAACTTCAACATTCACTAAGAAGAACTGTGAACACAATTTTTGTCTCAACAACTTCTAACTATCGATAGTACATCTTTCTTGGATGTCCATGTAAAATAATCTCCACCACAATCTGGCATCATCCGTCAAATACATTATCACTAATGTGACTTTAATGTCTTTCGACACCGTATTCGTGGCTTTAAAGTTTTATTCAGTATTGAATCTGAAATTCTTCAAAGCGTTTGCCTCTCGAACCCCACAAAATGGCTTTGGTTCAAGCACCTTAATTTTAATTACTTGGATTGCGCCTCCAATTGAGGTCCACTTTTCATGGTAAGATTAATCTGATTGTTCAAATATACCACATCTGACAACATTAATAACAGCTCTCATTTCCCTACCCTGATCAAATCTTGGACGGGCATTCTGCCTAGGCAGAAAGCTACCATTGTTCTTCTAGATTGGACAATCGATCGACTCTATTCCATCGATCTACAAGTGAACTGATTATTTCTATTCCCATCCATTCCATCGATCTACAAGTGAACTGATTATTTCTATTCCCAAAGCCAGTTAAGGCTACCACTTATCACATTCGCACCTCAAAGGAAGTGGAATGACAACGATGCAAAACTTGCTCTAACTTGACGAGCAAGTCAACCGAACAAAAATACAAAGCTAGTGACAATTGGTGCAACCTACTCAAATCTCGAGAAAATGTTTTTGAAAAGAAAAAAGATTATAAAATGCTTCTATCTTTAAAATTGTTATATAACGCAATAATAATGACCACATCAACTACATTACATCTATCATATAACTTGGTAAGGTAGTGACTAGTCATACTCCCTTATAGTACATTTTGGGTCAATTTTTATGGGTTAGACTTGCACATCTATATGGCGAGACATACGCTCACAAAAATACAAGAAAAAGGAAAATAAAACCTATACTATGAAAGCATAATAAAGCATGCGGTCAAATGAAACACACATTTGGCAAGCACACTTAACACACCAAACGCCAAATGGAGAGTTTAGAGAGAAAAAGAAAGCACTTGTTTATTTTTGTTCATAAACAAAAATGGAATTAGAAAGAAAGCACTTGTTTATTACTGCAAAAGCCCCGCAGTCTCAAACTCTGCCGAATCCTCGCCCCGGGAAAGAAAAACCTATGGCGACTGTGCCCTACATTGGTTGATTTGAATTTATCGGCCAGGTCCACCGGCACCAAATCTGGCCCGAAAATTGTCGTAGATTCGAGTAACTAGCAAGAGTCTAGGATCATCTTTAGGAATCTCACGCGTCTGCAGATCAAAAAACATTTAACATTAGCAAGAAAAGTTGTAACTTACAGAGTATATGAAGATAGGAAATCAACCACTGTTCATCATGGGAGGCACAGACCAAACTTGTTTATTCAACTTTCGGTTCGATTCAAACTACCAAATCATTTAAATTCAAATATAGGGCATTTTTCATGACTAATAAAAAAAAGGCAAAAAATTGTATGAATGTCAAAATTTTAGAAAATTTTCAAATATAACAAAAACTGATTCAGTCAAGTTAAATCGATAACTTTCACAAATCCACAAATTATGGCTTCAATCAAGTGAAAATCGATGGCTTCAATCAATTTAAACGGATTGAAAACAAGCAAAGTGAAATTGATTGAAATGATAAAAAATAAAATATTTTGTTATAAATTATGTACAATGAAAATACACGAGAATAAACTTTCACTCAATCTGATATTGTGCAAGAATACTCGAGAATAAGAATGTATTTTATGAAGTGCAAGAGAATCACCTTCAATCCCTTGTAATATGCCTCCACAGCTGGGAATGTAGGAGTTATATTTCGAGCTTGCAAGAGGTCCCATATAAAATTGGCAGTTGTATACCCACCGGTCTGAATGGGAATACGAAAAATAAATAATAAATCATCATTATTTGAACCATATGAACCCTATAGTGATAATTTCAGAATCTTGAGAAGCAAACTGCTATCCTCAAGGGACTTGTGAACTAAACCGTGATAAACCACCAACCTACCTTCTCACCCGCTGCTGCAAGGAGCAGTTCAGTCCCCTGCTTAGGGTTCAAGAAAAAACCCCTTGAATTAAAATTTACCTGCAATTAGCATTAAAATCAAAAATAAAAATAATTTTGTAACATTTCTTAGATCAAGTCGATGTCAATGGTAAATTTTTAGTAGAACTTGGAAGTTACCAGTGTTTCTTGAGCCAATTGCATTCCCCTTGGCGTATGTCCAATCATGGCTCCCTCAATAAGCGTCTACAGCCAAATGAAAACAATAGCTAAATCTATGCACAATAGTTATCTTTAATTCTGTAAGAACCCTAATCCTGAGGAGAACAAACGAAATTGTATTGATGGAGAAAAGAGGGTTACAAAAGAAACCCAAAGTTTATGGCACTTATGAGTCCCCAAGATGCCCCATCTGGTTCCCCCACGTAAGGAAATTAGGAGGTTAACCGCTTTGAAGGCTATATAAGTGCAAGTTATTATGAATATAACTTAGTACTTTGATATTGAATTGATTCAATAGAGTGAGGGGACCTTGGAATAGAGTTGGTCTCTATCCTTTGGTATCAGAGCATTCGATCCATGAAGATTAATGCAGGTATTATTTATTACAAAGACGAAGTGAGAAATTAACAAGATTAATGGGAGAGTTCGAGAGGAATTGAAAGAATTGAAAGACTTGGCCAAAGACAAAAATCAAGAAACACTGGACAAATTCAAGAACGAGAAAGACCTTCTCGAGGCCCAAGTAACTGTTCTTGATGTCGATTCTATTATGTTGATAAGAAATACTTTGGACCTTGAAAATGAAAATGACAGTCAGGATGGAGGTGAAATTGAAAGAGAAGAAAAAAATGGAATAGTGTGTTCAAATTGTTCTGATTCTTACCATCACGGTGAAGCTGAAAATCAGAATTAGGTAGAGAAAAATCCATCCATGAGGACAATTGGGGAATGAAATTACATGAAAAAGGTGAAGGAGCGAGAGGATTTGTGGGTCATGCTGGCAAGACTCAAAGAATCAAGTGGCTGGAAAGATTATATCAACTTGCTGATGTAAAAGATTAGTTTGAAAGATCAAGAAATCAGAGGAGAAAACCGTTAAACAGAAACGTTGGGGAGTACGACTGAAAATGAGAGAATGCTTACAAAAAAAAAAAAAAGGCTCGTAATCGGCTATGGTCGAGATTGAAGAACACTCGTATAAAGAATATTGCAATCACCAGTAAATCGGTGATGAGGAAGGTCACGTTTCTACAGTAAATAGGTGATGAAGAAGGCTCGTAATCACTAGTAAATCGGTGATGAGGAAGGTCACTTTTCTGCAATAAAAAATGTCGCACCATAGTAACCGTAGTGAATCATCAATGGGGCCATCACGTACCTAAGAAGTTAACGCTATCTAGATCGCACACCGTGACTCCCAACCACTATTGTTTCGTGAAATACTCGGACCAAAATAAGAGAATCCAGATTTGACGGGCATCAGTTGAACCTTCCACAATCAAGCTTGGGCACACAATAGACTTCAATGATTGGGGGCAACCTCATCGTGCGTGTGGAAGATCGTTCAATCCAAATAAATTCAGCAAAGATTTGGCAAATGAATCGTTTGATCAGTCAAATCGGATCAAACGAGTTTTTTGTTCAAATCGAAAATTGTTTTTGTTTGAATCAACGCGGAAAATCCCAATTGTGGGATATTCGGCCATGGGTTTCGTCATTTGTGAGAGGTTTTTTTGTGGATGCGATAGACTTTGTTCGGTTCGTGGGGAGTGTGGCAAAAGACAAAGACTTTGATCAATCGAAGGAAGGAAGAACGTTGCTCGACCGAGGATAATAGAAGATCTTGTTCAATCACAAAATACTTCGTTCGTGGGTTGCTTAATGACAAATTCCTAATAGTAAAAAACTAATATCATGGGTTTGTAGTGTCTATACTACATTTGCAAAGAAGATAAAATACACTTGTGACATACCCTCTATAGTCTATATTATTTTATTTCTAAGTAACATATACCTTCAGGTGTTAGGAGTTTGCTCCTATATTTCATAAATGAAAAAAAAAATTAATAAAAAAATACAAATATATTGTTTAACAAACACTCGAACATAAAAAGTGAAGATAATAAGGACAACAGTATTTTTTTTTCCTTTTTTGGATAAGAGACAGTTAATATGCAGTAAATTTTCTGATGCAGTAAGAGCAAAAACATAGATGGACAAAACTCACGATATAGAGTTCCACTGCTGGAAGTCCCTCAGAATTCAAGTGCTCCTCAAAAGCTTTAAGACCACGATCAATATCTCCAGCATTTAGATAGCATCTGTGAGAGGTTAGTTGCCAAGTCGTGAAATGAGTAATAAAATTGCAATAATCCAATACAGTACAGATGACTTTGATCATTCTTCCTAAGTCCTGAATATTCAATATTTATAAAGAATCCTGTACTCTTTAACTCAACATAAAATATTTTGCAAGAACTGTATTAGCAGTCCTTGCAATACACGCTAATCATGTTGAAATTTCAATGAAAGTAAAAAAAAATATTTGGGTAGGAAATTCGATCGCCAAGTATCCTACGAATGAGATATAAAAAATAACAAAAACAAGACAACTGCAATGCATACTGTTGATAAGTGATCATCGCCACTGTTATTCAAACTGGTGTCAAGTATAAATGACCTTTTTTTATAACAACGAAATCGAGGTTGCCCACTTGTTGTAGACAGCTCTTTGGCTTATAGTTGGACCCACTACACCAAGCACCCACACCATTCTTAAAGCTCAGACCCAAGACAACGAGACATTTTACATTTAACTTCACTTCAGGTTAGAGTTTCTAACCTGAGACCTCTAAAGGAGTATACCTTAGAGACCTGAAGCCTCTATCAACAAAGTTGCCCCTTGCAGACGTCTAGTCTTATCTCTTGTGTGCTAGGGGACGAGAGGGAAACTTTCTTCTGGAAAGATAGATGGTTGTAGGATAGTCCTTTGTACTACTTATTCCCCGCTCTTCATCAATTTGAAATAAAGTACGAAAGACAATAATTGGACAATGGTGTCTTATCCTTGCACCAAAAATACATAGATGTTAGGGTCAATTCAAGGATGTGATCGTTGGTCTTGCTAATGTCCTTAAAAATAAGTGCATTCCGCTCGTTCCAAATAGTCCATAAGAATGCCCTACAAAAAGATAACCAAAGCATCTCCTTCGTCTCTCTAAATGGATAACCCACAGAATAGTGTAAAGGAATGATTTTATATCAAAGGGAAAGGCAAGAGACCAGCCGAAATCTTGCAGCACCAGACTCCATATATCCATAGTGAAAGGACATTGAACAAACAAATGGGACTGACATTCCCATTGGCATTGCATTGCACAACACACAATGCCCAGGAGGAGTGCAATATAAGGCATTCGTCGTTGGAGTTTGTCCACGTTGTTAACCGCCTGTTTGCTCAACTCCCAAAGAAAAATCTTTATCTTTTTTGGATAGTGATCCTTCCAAATAGCAATATGAAAGGTTTGGGGCCTTAGGGTATTAAGAAGTAATATAGGGGTATGTTAGCAATTACTTGGGGAGTAAGTATCGGCTTATGGTTGGTTATAAATATGAGAGGATTAGTAATGATGGGAAAGTCATATTTTGAGTGATTATACTTAGGGCTCAAAAAGAGTAATGGGAGGTTCCAAGTTCCTATCAAAACTTGGCTTATCTTGTAGTTTCTTGATTATTTGATATCAATATAGATCTTGGATCTTATCACTATCTCACCTAATGAGCCTATTCGGCTGTTCCTACTTTATCTACTTCATCGAGCAATGAAGCAACCAATACTTTCATGATCAATTGAATCTCTTTCTCTCCTTCTAAGTTTCAAGATCTTATAACGGATGAACTGCTACAAGAAGCTCAATCAAGACAAATCAAGCTTCCATTACTATTGTAATCATAAGCAAAAAAATCACTCAACTTGCAACCACATTAGATCAAGCTTGGCGGATAAATGGATAATCAATCGTAAATCCATAGTTTTGGTACATTTGTGCAAATTTTATAGCTATTATAGCATCATAGTTTGATCTTTGGAATTTATGGTTGTAGTCATTCCCATCGAAACAATAAACAATCTAATAAACAGCTAACAACTCAATCAATAACATGCAGAATTGAGGTAATTGTGAGCCAAAAAATAATTTTCGTGTAATAATCCAACCCATTTGAACTATGCTTTGGCATTTGATTTAATTATAAACTGCGTGAATTAAAGCAATAGAATTTAACATTGGACTGATCCTTTCACCTTATGACTTGCATTACTATGTAGACATCGGGAGTTTTTCCATCCTTCTTTAACATATCCATCATGGTTTCCATCACCTACTTCAATTGAAAAAATAAATTAACAGATATGAAAAAAATATTTTATACAGAAAATCAAGAATGGAACAATGCATGATATAAATTAAGTTCTAACACAGTTATAAAAGAGAATAGATGACATCTACTATATAAGGAATGATGATAATAGATATTTCATATTAGAAGACCTAAAAATAGCCGAATGGGTCAGCTATCAAATATGCAATTGCACACATATGTAATAAATAGTGCCCGATCTGAATAAGTTTGACCAATAATATAAAACCAGATGTTGTTGCTTGTTGGAATTATGAGTCACATACCTCTACATTCTTGAGATTAGCACAAGCATTCAATGCAACATGATAAACAGTCAATTGTCTGTTCAAAAATCCTCCACGCCTATGAACATATTCAGCAGTTGGAATATTGTACAGTTCCTCTTCTGAAACACCCATCATCACATTTTCAGCTGTTGCACTTGATGCATCGACCGATAACCATTCCTTTGACCGTTCAACAAATTCAACCACCTTATCATGGAAAAGTAGAATTAAGTTCATATACCACCAACCAAACATTAATAAGAACATTGAACAAGAATAACAGCTGAGGTAATTATTACTTACTTTAGTAGAAAAATCATCAGCCACAGGTTTCTTGTTCATATGAGCAGCTATAAGTCCAGTATAGCAGAACTTGTTTAAGCCAAGGCCAGCAGCAGTCATGTCTCTGACAATTGTATACCTAAAAAATAGATGAAATTTTTTTGTCAACTATTATTATACCTAGTCTCCAAGGTACACTTGATTATATGGAAGAAGCTAAGACTAAGAGCAAGGTGAACATGAATCTAAGCCCATTAGTCTTAGGAAGTAGAAAACAACTCAATTTGGCGGTGATAGTTTTTCTTCCATCAGGCCTCAATTTATAATCAGATAAGTCATTTAGGATACAGGATGATAATACTTGCAGGCAAAATGATAAAGGGTAGGTAGTGAAAGTAGCATACACGCGATCTAATCTACCAGCAGATGCACAAGCATTGAGTAGGCAGATGTATGTCTGTGAATGTGGCTTCACCTCATATCTCCTCATCTCATCTAAGATCTTCAGTTCAAACAAAGAAAAGTCGAAAAATCAAAAGAAAATACCAGATTTGCATTCTGTAACTTCCACAACAATCTAAGGGGCTGTTTGTTTGGCATATTTAGGTAGCATTTAGTTTTAGGAGTTATATTGAAGAGTTATATTGAGTAGTTAAAAATTGAAAGTTGTAACCAAAAACTCATTTGGATGTAGTTTTTGTGTAGATAAGTTAGAGTCAAAACCTTATTTGGATGTAGATTTAGAATGAGTAGTTATTTTTAGTAGTTAAAAAAAATGATTAAAAATGAGTTATTTTGATTGATTTGAACTGAATGATTAAAAATGAGTGGTTAGAAATGATTGGGTAGTTATAAATGAATGATTAAAAATGAATGGTTAGAAATAAGAGTTATTTTTAAAAGTAAAAATAAGGAGAAGTTAGTAAAAACTCGTTTGGATGTAGGTTTTCAAGGAGGAGTTAGTAAATCCTAAAACTAAATCCTACCTAAACATGGCAAACAAACCGCCCCTAAAGTTAGATTCTAAAACCAAACAGAGACTTACCCTGACAGCCTCTTCAGAGTTATTGCATTTACCACACAATGAGATCAGCATGTTATACAGAGTAGCCTGCAAATTATTATGCACATACACAAACAACCGTCACCAAAAAGGAAGAAGATGCAGAAAAACGAGTAAAACTCAATTTATATCCATACATCAGGAATCAAGCCCATGGCCTTCATTTCGTCTCGGAAGAAAAGGGCATCCTGGAAACGAGCGCCTTTCATGGTTCCGGTAATCAGCGAATGGAAAACGTCCATTGTAGGCTGCACTCCATCCAACACCATATCGTCATACACATCCCTCAACAAGAAATACCTAAACCAGAAACACATATAAAAACACACACGCCATTCGAAATCCACGCTAACAGAAACAACCAAATCATAAAGAACACCTCCTCTGGGCAGTGATGGAGCCAATCACGGTGTTGTACTCGGAGGCATTGTCGGCATAATTCCTTTTACTGTACTCTTCAGTGGAAGCAGCGAAGGATCGGCGCTGTCCAAGAAGACGAACGAGCGAGCGGCTGTGGCCTGAACAACAATGGAAGAACTGAAACAATGGATTCATATAGAGAAACGCAGAAGAATTGAAAGGTGAAGAAGCAGTACCGGTGACGGATTGGAAGAGCTTCATCGACGTTGAAATCGACCAACGGAGCGGAGAGAAACGGAGTTCGGACTGTTTCTCCGGCGAAGCTTTTCTCTTCAAAACCCTCCAGCGGGTTTGGACGGTGTTGGGCTGTTAAGTAGTGATGGGCCGCGTTTACAGGTCTTGCTCAAATTGTTTGGGCCGGTGGAGACCATTGATGGGCTACAAAGTCAAAAGCCCAATATATTATGGCTTATGGGTTGTTTGGTTACACGTGGTGAGATGAGATGAGATGAGAAGAGATAAGATAAGATATTTTTTTAAAAAAAAGAAAAAGAGATAAGATGTTGACAATAGCAAAATCTTGTTTGGGATGTAGATAGAGAAGATAAAAGGACAGAAAAACCTAGCTTGAGGTGTAGGAAAATTTTTGTCTTGTGTGCGTCAATAAGAGTAATAGCTCAGCGGCATCCATGTAAATTTAATGATCAAGAGGTTTTTTTGTTTGAAAACTCCCACCTTCTATGGTTGTAATTTCAAAAAAAAAAAAAAAAAAAACTTTGTTTGTGTGTATTTCTAGCAAAAAAAAACATATAAATTTATAATTATTTTGATGGTATAAAACAACTATTTAAGTATTAAAAGTTTGGTTCATGAGGAAAATAACTCATTTTCACTCCTTTTCATCCATTTAAGCATCATGTTCAATTTATAGGGCACACTACAAAACAAAGTCCACAAGCTTTTCTCCTCTCCACTACATACTCCTACAAATTCCTAACCCTTTTCCTATCTCCATGTTTTCTTCATCGTCTTCCACCATGCCTTCACCATGGTCGGCGCCGTCTCCGATTTTTCCATGGCCTCCGTCGAAATCGACTGTTGGTTTGGTGTCGACATGGTCCTCAGCGCCATCTTCTAAGACTTTCTCAATTATATTTTGTAGGTCTTATCTAGGAAATGAGCCAGTTTGTTACTTCATAATGAACACTCTCTATGTCATTGGTTATCTTTTGATGTTCTTTTTTTTCTTTCAATTATGACTATTGTTCTTAATACAGACTAAACTCAAGGCTAGATATAACCTAACTAGAACAAACAAAGCAGTTGCTCCATGGTGTGTGTGTTTTTTAAAGGTGTTTGAGCTCATTGAATACAATGTGTTTGTTAGTGTATTTAATCACACTTGATACTTAGCTCTCAATCTCGAAATATAATACGTGTTAATTCATCTTTCACTTATGCGAGTTCCAAAGGTTCGGAGTCCTTTGAGTTGTGGTTTTTTACATTTTTTCCATCACGTAATATTGGACATATTAATTTTTATTTGAAGAAATCTAAAAGTTGTTGGATTAGTTCAGTTTCTAAGTGTAAAACTAATAAAAACAAACTAAATTAATATTGACATACTTTCATTATTTTTGTTTAATTTAATTATATATTTTTTGCAATTCTTTTAGGAAAACATCGTTCAAATAAAGATGGTAAGTAAATAGCAAGTAAAATATAAAATAATAATAATTAATTGGCCGGGATCAAACCCGTAACTGGGTGGAAATGGATTAACACTAAATAACCAATTATGCCACCGACCCATTCAGTATATCACGTGACCTTAGTCGAGATGACGAAAGCTGGCGCGGAGCTGAATTGAAGTAAATCGAGCTAATGATTTTGTCATTTATTGGACATCAATTAAATCATCTTTTTGTCAAATCAATTAAATTGGTTCTCAATTTGGCCTAAAAATCGAGGAAAACCAAACCTAATTATTTTATATTTTATTGGACATTAGTTTGATTTCTCCTTTTGTCAAATTGATTGGATCCATTAAATTTTTTATTTAATCTAAAATCGAAGAAACCAAATCAAAATCCCCCTACCAAATACACATATACACATGAGGGAGAGACTGGTCCCATGTTCAAATCACATCCCACAAAAATTAGCATGGCATCGTCAAAGAATATTAATGCAAACTTTCAAATAATAATATATAT
>JBBMEF010000022.1:10657668-10675909 GCA_037832685.1 Sicyos baderoa
CCTTCGTTACATTGATTCCGTTAAATTACTTCCTAATCAGAATACTAAAGGAAGTTCGTCAACGACGAACATATCAAAGTTATTGACAAAAGTTCGCATATATTCATACTCAATGTTAGCGATTTCCTGTTTATATTTATCTATTTCCCTACTTTTAACTCTCAATTTATGAGAGTTATCAGTTAGTTCATTAACTTATCTAATCCTATGTTTCAGATCAACCAATCCAACTTCAACCTATCGTGCATATTCTTTTTTTTAGAAGGTTTACAAGTATGCTAAGAATTTATCTTCATACACACTTAATAGGTACAATATTTTTAGTTTGAGCTGAGTTGGGTTGAATGTATAAAAAGTTAGCCAATCCAACAAAAACTATAAAATCATAATTCAACCCAAAAAAATTATAACACAACTCAACCCATACAATTTGGATTGAGTAGTTCGAATGGCTTGTCAATATTTTTGTCCACCCCTACTTTTACCTACTAAATTTTACTCGTAATCAATTACCCTTGGATGAACTCAAAATTTTAAATGAACAAAATTAACAAACTCTAACTTGTTGGCATGTATAACTTTGTAATCAACCAATAGAGTTTGTACTAGTTCAACACATGGTCAAAGATTTGATTTTAAAAATCGATATTTAAATACCTTCTATTTAGAGTTCGTAGTCCCTCCCTTAATTTATATTAAAAAAAAACACGTATAACTTTGTAATCAACCAATAGAGTTTAAATATTGTATTAAATAAAAGAAAAATCAATTAATACCACATGATTTTGACTGCGTATAAAAATTAAAGAAAAAATTGATACAACGGCCAAACTTAGGGTAAAAATAATTTTGACTCCCTGAAAATTAATTTCATCCATTTAAACCTTAAATTAGGTAAGTTGTATCAATCCTAATCATAAACTTTTCACTTGATTAATTTAAACAATCAAGTATATCAATTTGCACACATTAAATTTTCGATGATAGGTATTTATATTTGTTATTAAAAAACAACAATGTTGAAGAAAAATAAGAGTAGACTTGCCATAGTCTTTTTCAATCGTAAAGATTTTCACTTATCTTCTAACTTTCTACCATATTTAGGGTGAAAATAATTTTCCCGAACATAAAGAACCTTATGTGATTTGTTATATTTATGGTGATTAATTTTAAACATGAACTTATAAAATGGTTTGCTATCATTAGGGGTATTTGGAGACAAGAAGATCAAACAATCCTGTTTAAACCACACTAATCACTATTATTTTTGTTCATTCCATCATAATCATTATTCATTTGTCCTAATTATCTCATTCTCACCATAATAATTTTTCATTTTCTCTTTAATAACTATTCTATCCTCACATAGCTATTCTTTTGGGAATTTGCGCTGTATAGCAAATTTCCTACTATGCATTAGAATTATAGCAACTTTTTAAAAATATTGTAAATATAGCAATTTTTTTTTATAGACTCTATGAAACACTATTAATGGAGTCTATCAACCACTATTGATGGAGTCTATCAATCTAATTTTACTATATTTTCAAAAAAATTAAAAAATTTGCTATTTACTCAATTTTTTTGCCTTATTGTAATATACATGCAAATTCCCATATTCTTTTTAACATAATTATTCTCTCCACCTCAAAAAAGGCAACCATTATCCATTACCCATAATATATTTATTTTTTTTTGAAAAATCCATAATAATTTTCTATTCTCCAAACACAAGTAAGAATTTTTCCATAATTATTGTTTCACCTCAAACTTAATCCTTTCCTACCATATATGTTCTCATTTCTCAAAATCATATGATAAATACAATTGAGTGCCTTGTTTATTTTTTAGGCTTGCATCTCTTGCCTAGAGCAAGTCTTCAAAATAGTTGGTGACAAATATGACAATATTTGTTTCTGTTTCGAAGTAAGTTGATCTTTGAGTGTCCAAGCTAACTTACATATCTCGATATTGTTTAAGAGACAACCAACTAGTTCCGCTAAATTTGACTGTCCCAAAAATCCATATTAAAAATAATAAAATAAATCTAAGTAGGTGGCCATCTTATGAAGGGAATGAAAACTTGGGGCTTACAAAAGTAATGTCTCTTTATTAAATAGATGGATAACTTGAGCTAAGTGCTCAGTGTCAAACGCCTGAATACTGCAAATGGACATAATTTTATACATGTGAAATTGGAAATACCATTATTACATTAAGGATGTTCACTTATAGCTATTTATTATTCAATAGCGTCGACCGCCCGCCGTGGATAACAGAACTCGACTTGGCTTCTTCCCTTTCTTTCCCACTTCATTTGCCTTTGGAGATTCTGTACTTCCTCCCGACTTCGCTCTCGATATTACGTTCGCAAACGATGGTGTTGCATTGTGTATCTCTGCAATGAACAAACAAGCATGGTTTAAAAAGAGCCCAATCATATGAGAGAAGAGAACGTTTAACATTCACAATTGTCAGCTTTGGTGCAAAGTAATTACAATGAACAAAAAAGAGTACCATTTGCACCAGATAAATCTCTCTTCACTTCGTTAATGTGCAGGGAATCAGTTTCCTCAATCCTCAAGGATGGAGAATCATGTGCAGCAGCGAAACCGAGCCGTGTAACGCTCGAGAACAGTTGTCTCCCCTCAACAGGCGGGCTGGATGATGTCACAGGAGAGCTTCCTAAAGCTAGAGACAGAATAATTCATAAGGAATTGAATAAATAGGTAGCCAAATCTATGAATTATGATTATTGTACGACTAACTATTCCATACATTGGATAACCTATAACTTCAAACAACAAAAAAAGTTAATACTAACTCACGAACACTTCAAAATAGGGAAAGAATCCGTATCAAACACATATCAGCCATGCATTCTTCCGGACACTTCTCGGATACGTGTTCGACACCTTGGACACATCTTGTAAATGCACCCACCTCCCATGCAACAAGCCTAACCGACATCCATTGTAATTAACTTGACATCATATGCTTTTTAGTAAAGTACATTTAGTATTTTATGCTAAATTTGCATATTAACTTAAAAAAAGATTAATATTTTTTTAGATAAGAAACAATTTCATTGATTATAAAATTACAAAATATAGGTATAGATTACTAAGAGTCAAATAAATGATCTCCAGTAATTAAGTAGAGTTTCATAACTATATGACGAAAATAAAGGATTAAGTTTACACCAAGATATGACATTAAAAATAATGGCCTCCAAAAAAATTTCGTAGTTTGAGCCTTTATCCTTGAAGATTCTCCTATTTCGCTCCAACCATAAATTCCAGCAAAAAGCTCTGATAAAATGCTCCCACAAAATCTTCTTCTCCTCCTTGAAAGGATGGTCCATAAGAGTGATAGACAGTAATGAGTGTGGGTCCGGTTGCAAAGTAATAGGCCAATTAAACGCATCTTTGATGTAATTCCAAAACCTTGATGCATAATTGCACTTGCTAAAAAGGTGGGCAATGGATTCTCCTGCAAATAGTGCACCAATGTGGGGAAAGAGCTTTATTCATAAGTCTACTTTGCAGCTTGTCATTAGTCAATAAAGCTTCATGTGATAGCTCCCAGAGAAAGAACTTGATCTTCTTGGGGTATTTACCCTTTCAAATCGCCTCATATAGATTTGTTTGGTACTCAGCGGGGTTGATCGCTAATGCTTTAGTCATAGATTTTACCGAAAAAGATCCGGATGGATCTGCCCTCCAAACTGGTAAGTCGTCCCCATCAATTAATCTCACTGTGTTCAAACAAGAAGATAAAGCACAATACTCTTCGATTTCCTCCTCCTTCAAATTCCTCCTAATCCCCAGGTCCCACACCTGCTGATCCTGATTACATAAGGAACTCACCACTTTCCTTTTGCTATTGGAGATGGAATAAATGAGAGGAAAAGTAATGGCCAACGGTGAATCATGCATCCAAGTATCTTCCCAAAAGTGAGTATCATTTCCATTCCTGATCTTACTGATATTGTCGAGGGTCTTTTGTCTCATCGTTAAAATAGATCTCCATGGGCCCTTATAAATCTTGTTGCTGGTAATCATGGCAGGTTTGTTAATACAATTCGAATTGCCAAATTTAGCATCAATAGTTCTTTTCCATAAGGCATTTTTTTCAATGCTATATCTCCAAATCCATTTAGCCAATAAAACCTCATTTTTAATTTTCATATTCACAATGTCAAGCCCACCTTGTTCCTGTGGCAGAGAAACCACTTTCCAATTAATGAGATGCAAACCCCTATTATCAACGTTTCCTTTCCATAAAAAATTCCTGATCAGTCTTTCAAGGTGTTGAACTGCTTTATTCGGCATTTCAAAAAGTGACATATAGTAGGTTGGTAGATTTGCAAGTGTGACCTTGATTAAAGTAAGCCTGCCCCCTTTTGAAATGTGGCCGTTCTTCCAGGAAGAGATCTTTTTCTCGACTTTCTCAAGCATCGGTTCCCAAAAAGTATAAGATTTAGGTTTGCCATGTAATGGAAGACCTAAGTAGTTGGTTGGCCAGTCACCCCTTTTACAACCAAATCTGGCAGCCATTTGGTTCAAAACCCCTTCCTCAATGTTGATGCCCAGGATTTCGGATTTATTCAAGTTAATATTAAGGCCAGATAAGGTCTCATACTCATGTATAATCTTGAACAATCTGTCAATAAAATCATCTTCAAATCTAGAGAAAAGCAAAGTGTCGTCTGCAAATTGTAGGTGACTGATAGAGACTTGAGAGCCCATCGAAAAGCCTTTGATGAGATTATCTTTTTCAGCTTGAGAAAAAATTCTACTGAAACCATCCATAATCAGTATGAAAAGAAAGGGGGAGAGCGGATCACCTTGTCTTAGGCCTCTGGTAGCTCGGATTTTGCCTCTAGGTCTTCCATTAATAATAATGAAAAAATTAGCGGAGGAAATGCAGCCTCGAATCTAATTTCTCCATTTCAAGCCAAATCCTTTGATTCTAAGGATGTCATCCAAAAAATCTCAATCGACCGTATCAAATGCCTTTTCAATATCAAGCTTTATCACCACCCCCTTCTTCTTTTTGCAGAAACGTTCGTCAATCAATTCATTAGCAATCAGGATTGGATCAAAGATCTGTCTTCCTTCCACAAAGGCAGATTGGTATTCTGACACCGTAAAAGGGAGCACCGTCTTGAGTCTTTGAGAGAGACCTCTAGCAATTATTTTGTAAACACAAGTGGTGAGGCTAATAGGTCTGTAATCATTAACTCTTCTAGCACCAATTTTCTTTGGAATCAAACAGATGTAGGTTTCATTGAGATTAGCATTGATGGTGCCATTCTTAAAAAACTCTTGGAACACCCTCAATATATCAGACTTAAGGATGTGCCATGAATTTTTATAGAATTCCGCCGTATAACCATCAGGACTTGGAGTCTTATTTGTACCAAGGTTACAAATAGCCTCCCAAATCTCTCCTTAAGAAAAAGGTGCTTCTAACTGTAGGGCTTGGGCGTTCGTGATCTGACTCCAGTCAATCTGTAAAGGAAAAATACCTTCCCTCGTTTGTTTCGTGTATAGCTTTTCATAAAAAAAGATTATTATATCCTAATGTATTTGTATCTTAGTTCTTGTCCTGTCGTGTTTGTATATGTATCCTGTGTCCAATAGGTCGATGCTGCTTTTTTTCTTTTTTTATATATTTGTGAGTATCTGAACAACCTTACACACACCTCGACTATTTTTATGGGACATATGTCTGACCCTACAACAATTGTCACTAAGAGTGACAGCTTAGCAGCATAAGTCCATGATTTGAACTAAGAGGTAATGAATCCCTCGACCCTCACTCCCAAATTTTGTTAAACCAAAAAAAAAATCTTACGAATATCAAGAAAACTCATGAAAAATAATTCCTAAGTAGGTAGTCATTGTAGATCGAACCTCATAGTTTTCTCAACGCTCTCTTAACCACTAGATCAACCAAGAATAGTTGACGTTGTCATATAATCATGCAACATAATGATTGAACTCATCATTTCTTAATTCCCCAAGTCTCTGTTAACCCTGATAGTTAGAGGCTGTCATATAATAATGCAACACAATGTACTCCATGGATATCCAAAATTGTATGCCTCATTGGGACAAATTAGCAATAAGGGCATAATTACATATTCAACTTTGTTCAGGGAGTTTAAGTTTTTAAATTTTTTATTTGAAAAAACATTCATAAAGGATTACTACTTTAGAGCTCGATTGACAACTGTTTTCTTACGTTTTGAAAAATACGCTTAGTTGGAAGTCATTCCAAATATTATTTTTTTTTCCCCTTTCTCTTTCAGTTTTAAATCGGAACCACAAAATTCACAAACCAAAGAGGGTAGTTTTTATAACTTTATAACTAATTTTAGAATATGGCTGAAGTTTCAGTAACTTCTAATGAAACAGAAACCAAAAGCAAAACAATGATCAGATAGGCCTCAGTTAGTCAAAAGACTCAAAACTGCTCAGTGCTATTCTCTAATGCATACAAAAAGAACTCAGTATTAAGTCTAACATATTTAAAATGGACTTCGCCGACACCACCGCACCGCAACATTCAAGCAGTAGGGTAAATATTACCTTCAAAGTCATCCAAGGAAAGATTTGGAGTAGCGTACTGATAGGAACTTCCTGAATTGGCCATCATTGACGAAGAACATGTTGAAGCAGCTTCTGCTTTGATCTTCTCCCTTTGAATCTGATAATAGGAAAAACTCATGATTACCAAAGAAAAGCTTATATAAACCCAGTTATAAAGTACAATACTGAAGTAACAAAATGTTCACTTGAGATTTCATTAATCCCATAATCTAGAATGGGATGGAGTTTGATAATATTTCCTTCAGTTCACAACTGACAAATACTAATAGAAATTATATTTCCATGACTTAATAGTCAAAACTTCAGGCAATCCAACAACATTAACTAACTTGAAAGGAAACAAGTTATTGTTTAAGTACATACGAACTGAAAGGGAAATGACTAACAAAACTTTAGAAAGGAATTGGGAAGTTCCGAACTTAAAGGGAAATGACTAACAAAACTTTAGAAAGGAATTGGGAAGTTCCCAACACCTAGGCTCTAAGTTCACAGAATACCTTTTTTGCAAGTTGTTTCCTCTGCTTCTCACGCTTCTTTATCTCGTCCACGAAGGGAATCATGGAGGACGAAGGCAATAGGTTATTCAAATCAATTTCACAGAGCTGAAATTTTGAGGAAAGTTATCAGAATTAATGGCTAGTACGCCGTCAAATACTGTTCAAGAAAATTGAAGAATGAGTATACCTGAAATGATGTTGTTAAAGAAAAATGACTCAAGTAACGGTACCGCCTCCTTGTGGCCTCGGTCTGGGTCACCGTTTCAAATTCTAAAATCTTTCCACTAATTCTACAAATGCAAATAAGATTTATCAGAAAATAAAAATAAACCTAATAAAACCCAAGAGTTCCAATCCCTTGCTTGCAAAATGTGTAATATATATATATATATATATATATATATATATATTTATATATATATTTATATATATATTTATATCGATGTATGGAATTTTACAAAACATGGAAAATGCCCGAACCAAAGGAGTTGCAAACAAAAGGGATCTCCAATTGGTGAAAAGTGTAGAAAGACTAAAAACCATAATATCATTGCAATATATATAATTTTTCTTACAATATACTAACCTCAGTGGTAGCTTATCGTAACTCCCATAATGTTGTAAAAGGCACTTCATGTTTAATGGATGGAGAATGATAAGCTGGCCATCGGTAGCCTAAAATCAACAGAAGCAGTTAAAAAAATGCATGCGAAAGTTAATAAATGATACTTTCTGCGAGGTTCATGGAAAACTTGTTTTCATTTAATTTTTTTTATACCGATGAATGTTTGGGCCAACTTACACACACATCGACTATTTTCACGGAAGAAGTGTATAACTAACCGTACACCAAGGGGAAATTAATTTCTAAATAGGTGGTCACTGGTCACCATGGATTGAACTCATAACCTCTAGTTCTCCAAGATCTTCAAGAGCACAAGGCCAACCCAAGATGGTTTCCATTTGATTTATTAATCAAAATCCGTAAAGCATCATTGGGATACAAATAGGCGATCCCTTCATGAAAAACTGGAGTTTTTTTAAAAAAAAAACAAATATGCCATTATTGCTTTGGCACGGGACAACTAATAAGGTACAATGGCAATTGGCATATCATGTGAAGCGCAAAGCAGTAACTGATGTTCAGATGCAAGATCATAATGATTTTCACCTGGTAAAAATTGTAGGAGTCCTTGTCCTTTGCATCTCCGATTTCGTTTGAGTTTGGTTGATGTTCTACAGATTCATCCCCAGCCTCAGTCTGACCGACAGGAGAAGAATAATCCAACTTATCTTGCACTACATTTCCTATAAACTTGCAACCATCATTAATATTGATGGAAGAAGCCTCATGTCTAGAACCACATGCTCCAGGGTCAGCATTGTTAACACTATCAGTTGGCAGAAGTATATGAGATCCTATATGACACTCACTATGCTTAAAACAAGCCTGATGTTCATTCCAATACTTCTTTCTCTGCTCCAGTTGTTCCAAGGCAGCACAAACATATGGAATCTTTTCAAGGTCGTCTACTTGCCCTGCTTCTGCTTTTGCTAACCAGGTATCTAGATCGGATATTGCTTTCCGCACTGAGAGATCCACATCAGATGTAAATATAAACTTTGAAAAAGAATCATAGATTTCATCCTTGTCACTCGGCCTAATATAATCCTCTTGTTTATCCTTGAATGATATGGTGAATGAACTTTTTTGTCGAGTTAAGAGCATGAAGTCTATAGTATCACCAACAGAGTATTGCTTCAAAAGCTCAATGTGGACGGTGTATAAATCCTTTGGCGACAACATCACAAAACACAAAGGACATTTTTTCCAGCAGTCACCTTTATGATCCTCCTTGCCCATTAACAGGTACCTCAAAATGCACGGGAAACAATAAATATGCCCACATGAGGTAATTTGAGGACAGAGTGGATGCTCCAGACAAATAGGACACTGAACCAAGGATGGTGTAGAATACCTTACGCATATGATATCCTCCCAACGAAGCATTTTATCAGGATCCAAATATTCAGGTGTCCGATAACCTGAATCTAAAACCACAAATTTATAATTAGCCTGGAGGAAGAGATCCTTATTGTATGGCTTTATCTTATGTGGCCTTCTTGGAGGAGGAGCTCTGGCTCGAGGACGAGGACGAGAAATGGGATCATATTGAAAATTGAGCAAATGGTTGCCATTTGTGATTTGGGCTTTTCTTCCAGCTGACCGTTTGTTGTTTCCATGAGAGTTTGGAGACCTAGCACTTTGCTGATCATGAGATGAATTTAGAGTAGATGATATTTTACTCCCTGGTAAGACTGATCCACCCTCTCGTCGGCCAGATTGGCACTGCAAATGGGTTTCGGTGTTTTGATGAGTCGGCATCTTCAAATCATTCAGGTTCTCTGATTCACTTACCTATATATCAAAGTATATATGAAGTAAGATCGTAAGCTTCCTTCCCATTCATTAGTCCACAAGAAACACTCATCTGAGTTACTAACATTAAAAAAAAAAAATCAATAAGATTTTTCAATTACCCAACTCACTACTTTAACGAATGAAACATAAACCAATCTTTGTAATAAATACGTTATTCCATTGAAATGAAGCAAAATGACTAAAAGAAAAGAAGAAGAAAAAAATGAGTTATCATATGAGTAAAATATCCACCATATCTGTTTTGATAATAAATTTAATAGGAGCGTGAGGGGATTAACTCTTGATATACCTCCAAGTCCCTTACAACATAATAGATCTTATATAACATTATTTCCTAATCTAACCACCAATTGTAATCATTATCGAAAGGAAAATTCAAAATAGAATATTCAGTATTTTTTACCCATAGATTTTTATGCCAAACTATTAATTAGTTCCATTAATTCTAGGAGAACAAAAATGGAACATTTTTTTAAAACAAAACTACTTCAATGGTACTTAGAATCAATTTATAGGTAGAAGGCTACCATCAACCCATAACCTCTAAGCTCTTTATAGTTTACAAGATAACCAATAAATTACTTTTAAATTTGAATAATCAAACTTGATTTATTATTTAATTTTTTATATACAAAAATAATACCTAAGATACTTTGTTAATATGTGAAAATTACTAACGAATAACTAATACAAGACAATATACCTTGGAAGATTCAGCATCGTTTGCAGGTTGAGACGACGGGCCTGCATAAAAAAAATGAAATGAATCAAATATAACAATTCTCTGTAAGATAAATAAGAAAATAGACAAGGTAATAGCACATGACTATGTGAGAAATAACATCAGAGTCCACGACCAACGCTGATATAAAAATGCACTGCTTTTCCGATTCCAAGAGCTTAAAAGCTAAAATCATAATACAACACTAAAAGATTATTCCTCATCCTCATAAATAAAATAACCATTCTACTTCTTTATTTGCTAATCATAACAAGACATGGAATTGTGTAATCCAATAAAACTTCATTCAAGAGCCCAATCGTCAGCACACGTAGAAATAACAAAGACAATTGCGACCACCAAGACTAAGGATAGTGATTCAATCGTGAATGACCGAACTTCATTCCTCAAACATTTTCTTTTCTTTTCTTTTCCTTTTTTTTTTTTTTGATATTTGTAACTGTTTGAGCCAGCTTTCGCGCACCTTGACTAATCTAATGTCACTAGACATATCGCTTGACCCTACAACATTTGGATGCCAAGAAAACTCATAGGAAATTAATTCCCAGATAGATGGCCACCATGGATTGAACCCGTCAACTTATGCACCCTAAGGTTCTCTTTGACCAATTGAGCCACCCCATGATGGTTCCCTCAAACATTTTCAGTATTCTTTTTTTTAAACCGAGAAATTGAAACTTCTTTCCACTATACCACCCATGATAACCACGCCCGTCCTAGGGCAAGCACCGAGAAACATAGAACCGAGATACGTGATGTGTCTACAATTTAGTGTCGCACGTGAGTCTTGAACCTAAGACCAAGCCTTCAACCAAACAACTACAACATCTGAATTTTGAGTAATTTCAACGCACGGACATGAACAGAATGCAATGAAAGGCATCAAATCATATCAAAAAAAAGCAAAACAAGCAAAATCAAACCAGCAATCAAAGCAAGCAGAGGCGCTAAAGCTCTTCAAGAAACACAAATTGAAGAAGTAGAAGAAGGTTAGGACGAACCTGAGACGTTGGAGAGATCCGGGAGAGGAGATTGAGGATCGCCTCCGATGTGCAGGGACGGAAAGGAATGCGTGAGAGGGAGAGGGGAGGGTTGAGAGAAGAGTGGGCCGGATCCATGGCGGGAATTATTAGGGTTTAGAGAAGAAGCTGAAGAAGAAGAAGAAGAAGTGGAACCCTGGATTTGTGAAGGCAGGATGGACATGAAAATCTTGGAATGAACAAAGGGCGAGTTCGTCGTAAGCGTTCCCCCAAAATCCCTCTATTTTATTTCTTTTTATTATTCAACCGCTTATTCCACCCAGCCTTCTCTTCATTATTTCCTAAATTAATTTCCAAATTGATTTGAATGTGTTTTTTTAGATGAATTATAGATTATAAGTTGTTTGAATGTGCATTTGAAGTTAAGAATGAAGGATAAAATGATTATTTTGAGTAATAGAGCAATAGCTCAAGCGATATCAATGTATATCTAATGACCTTCAAGTCTTGGGTTCGAGTCTCTCCCACCCTAAATTTGAACAATGTATCATCTCATCTACCTTGTAGTAATCGCAAGTTAGAATCTCAAATATTATTAATGTACAGAAAGAAATAGTTGGCATGATGTATGAACCTGTGACTAAACGATAACTTAATACTCTAACCCATCTTTGCCCCACTGTTTAATATAGTCAGTGGTTATCTAAACTTGCGTGTCAGTTTATCTAAACCTTATATAAATTATTTTTGATATAATAATCAGTCCTTCAAACACTCTCTGTTATAATAATTTACCCCTCAAATACCGTTTATAATAATTCACTGTTTATCATAACCTTTATCTATCATACCTAAATCTGTACCTCAAACGCACCTCATTGTTTTAAACTAAAACAATTCGAGCCCAATCAGGCCCATTTTCTAACGCAATGGGCCTCCAACACAGTGGAATGGGCCATTGAAATCGGTGACTCGGTGAGTTCGAACTTGACCCGACCGTTAAAGATCCGAATCATCAATTTCCCTCTTCTTATTCATTTCTTCTAAATCGAAACAGCCCTAAATCCGCCATTGATCGCCAACGCCAAGCATGGAGGATAGTTTCAAACTTCGCGTAGACAGAATCTTCAGTTCTCTCTCTTCATCATCGTCTTCTTCAACGGCAGCTTTCAATTCGCCGCTGAGTTCTCTGTGGCGCCTTACCGACGACGAGGTCGAGAAGCGGGAGTGGATCAAGGAGAAGGAGGACGAACCGGAATCGACGTCGTTCATCGCCGGCGGGAGGAGAGTGAACAAGAGGAATTCATTTGGATTTGAAGATGATTTTGAGGAGGAACTCGATGATTTGGCCGAAAATCCGGAGTCGAATGGATCGGGTAGTAAGTTTCCTAAGCCTGACGATTATGGAGATGAAGAATGGGAGATCAAGTCCTCGATTGGACTTGACTGCACGCTTGATTATGAGGTACCTCTCTTTGTTGATGCCCACTAAGAACCGTTCTGATTAATCTATGCTTAGATTTTTATGCTTTACGGCTAGAGAGAGTTTAAACTGTTGATGAATATGTTGGTATGGTAGGGGTGTTTGTGGTTACAGCCTCCTCAACTGCAAATTGAGGATTTGATATTTTGATTAATGATAATCAAAGAAAAACTTTGTGAACCATCGTGGAGTGGCTCAATTGGTCAAATAGCGTCTTGGAGTGCATAAGGTGATGAGTTCAATCATAGTGGCCACCTACCTAGGAATTAATTTCCTAGTAGGGTTAGGCGGTATGTCTCGTGACATTAGTCGAGGTATGCGCAAGCTAGTGGTAAATAGAGCCTTGTAACTAAGAGACGAGGTTTTGAATCCGTGGTGACCACCTAGTCACTCATTAATTTTCCACTAATTTTTTTGATATCCAAATATTGTAGGGTAGATAGTATCGAGTAACAATAGTCGAGTTGCACACAAAATGGTCCAGACAACCACAAAAAATAAGGAAAAAAATAATATATATATATAGAGAGAGAGAAATGAGCACCTATCATGGAGTAGCCTAGAGTTGTGTTTCATCTCTAATGAACACCTATCTATAAAATATTTTTTTATGGATTTCTTTCATTCAAAATGTTGTAGGGTAAGTTAGTATGACTTGACCTATGATAATAGAGGTGTGTGGCCGCAAAATAACTTGAACATTCAAGTATATATATATATTTTTAAAAATGTCATGTGGTTGGGAAACATGTTTAACGTATGATTATATAGCGTTTTTCTGGTGCATTGTGGAATTAATGGAGTATCATTTAGGTTTTCTGTTCTCTATTTGCTTAGAAGCTTGCCTCCTGTAATCTACAGCTTGAATTATTGAGCAACTGAAAAAATTATGCAGGAAGAGGAAGATGAGTATGATAAAGTTGCAGTTGGGAAGGAGAAAGATGGAGACCGGTTGTATATGAATAACATAACCAACAGTGGCGTTGAAATAGATTCGAGCACCAAACTTTCTACTTCGATACAAAGCTTCGCCAAAGATCCACGGGCTAATCACTTGGCTGCAAAAGTTAGGCTCAAGGAAGATACAGAAGCTTCTAAAACAATGGACTCTTTACATGTATCAGTTGCTGGTTCTGAATGCAATGCTTCTCAAAACCCGAAATCTATTATGAAGAGGAAAGATAATCAACCAGATGCTAAATTGAACAAGCGTGTCCGATTCAACCCCGAATGTCAAATTTCTCAAGAGTCTCAAGGATCAAAAGATATCTCTATGGGAGCTAGATCTTCCATTGGAGCTGTAGAAGTTCCTAATGAAGAAACCCTCCAATCTCAAGGCTGCCTCCCTCAAGTTCCGGACTATTTACGAAATCCTTCGAGTTACACACATTATACTTTCAACTCATCCAATGAGGTGGATGAAGAATCCAACAAGAATGCCTATATGGATTTCTTTCAGCTGGTGAGAGGATCAAAGATAATGGAGTCCTCGCATCGGGATGATGATGCTTCAACTGGTCCTCCCAAACCCATCACTTTCATCCCAAAAAAGAAAGCAGGTGACACAATAATGCTTGAAAACTCTCCCCCTGTGAAGCCAGGCCATCAGAATGGAGTCCCAAAAGGCATCGCCATAGGTGTCGCAGCCGTGGACACTCAAACCGATGATGTTTGTTCAATGGAGGAAGATGAGCCTGATAAATTGGAAATTGGAAGAAACAGCTCACAGAAGCCAGGCCGCCAATACAGGATGAGAGCTAAGATGGACGCGGAGGAGGATGCGTAGTCAATAGCAAGCCTAGCCATCTTAGTTCGATCACAACTATTTGCTTCATTTTTCATAATCTTGTTTAGCACCTGTGTTTAACACACCCTGTTTGATGTACATTAGTTTCGGGACACTACCACAATTACTGACAAGCTTCGGGATTGGGCAAGTTAACAAGTTTGTTACTGATTGCTCAATTTTCAGTTGCCCGACTGAGCTTCCAACTATAACCATTGTCGATATCTGAGGTTTGAGCTCCAACCGGGAGAACTGTCATGGCTGAGCTACACGATATCAGACGTCGACAAGGGCTGTTGCTGTAAGAACTCAATTATGGAGATCGAACATGAGTTCTTGAGGAAGGGATCTCTACTTGACCGCAGAAAATTGTAGATGACATTTCTAAGGTTCTTCAAGATCGAACATGCTGCATTGCCTCTGTTTATCGATTATAGTTAGGGTTCACTGTTAACTATTGGAAAGGTTAATTAAATTTTAATGCTACTTTTGACACTCTGACGGTGTAATCAATTTGAGCGTTTGACAGTAAAATTGAATTGTGATTGAGCAAAATCGGTGAGATTCGGGAGTCTGTGCACCTCCATCTTCTTCGTTGTATCCCTAAAATTACAATCAAAATCATCAAACTTCTAATGACCGGTCATTTTTCTGTGCTTCATTTTTCTGTCCAAGACCCCAAATCAAGAGTAAAGATAAATTTTTATTTTTGTTTATGTAGGTTTGAAGTGATAATGTAATATATTTTTTATAATTTTAGAAAATAACTATTTATTAATTCAAGAGAAACACGAATTTACCCTCCTACATATCTTAAAAATCAATAAATTTCATCAAAGGGGGTTAATTACAAAACTTAATTATTACAAACTTCATAGTTTAGGGGTGGTTTGTACATTATTCTCAAAAGTCAAATAAAACATGACTACTAATTCAAAAGTCAAATTAAACCTCTCAATAAGATAAATTGAAACTTCTTGTACAGATCAATGATGATTCAGCCAAAACGATGGAAAGTTAACCAAATTCTATTAACGTTATATTAGATACGTCCAAGATCCGAATTATCACATTAAAACAAAATGACGTTTGCACAGTTCATATATGATGGTGTCTTGTATTTTAGCTTCCTAATTTCTCCCCCAAAATAATGTATGTCAGCTACCCTACGAGTAATCACAAAATATAGTTTTTAGGGGCGGATCCGGGTGGACGTATGGTGTACCTAGAAATGGGACAACAAATACGAACATGGTGAGGTTCGATGATCGAATTGGGTGCGAGACAGAACCGAAAAGACTAATTCTCCAGGCAAAAAAAGAACACTAAGAAGATAGGGAGAGTACCTTAGTAATAATGTAGCAGTGTCTGACTAAAACAAGCGTTTCCTACACTCAGTTGCACCACAGAAGCAGGGCATCTGTATTATCTTTCCATCTGGACCGTGCACGCTATCAAGTGCATATCCGTAGTCGTAGGTCAGTTCCTTCAATTAAGTAACAAATATTTGGTGTTATGAAAACAACAATCAAGAATCGATCGAACATAATAATAAACATAAAACACAACACAACACCAGAATTACATGGTTAACTAACGGTGTGCTAGTTACATCCACAGGCAAAGGAGAGAATCGTTTTATTGCTTTTAGTAGATAAGTTACAAAATGTCGATCAACTGAGGCTATAGTTTTAAGAGAGTTTATATAGTGTACTCTCAACGTTTGATATTCTAAAAGTTAGATTTAGTCTCTAACTCATATGATTCTGGCACGTGAATAGTTAATTTTTACACTAGTGTCCCGATAATTATGAAGGCTTGATCAAGAATTTATACCCTTGCTCATAGAGATTGTCAAGGAAAGACTTTATCAGCAGGTTAGCAAAAACCTCAGTAACATATAACATATTTGAAGTTATGACTTAGAAGAAGACCCTAATAGGTAGTGCAGGAAGGAAATAACTAAAGAAGCCCCTCCTCAAGCACTTATAAATAATTAATATTAGCCACAAAACTTAAGCCTTAGATTGGCCTCAAAATACACTTTTATAATAAACAAATAATTTTTTTAAAAAAAAAACATTTCCTCCATTTTTTTTTGCAAAACTTAACATGTACTAAGATTTGGGAGCAATAGTAAAAAACAGACAAATCAAAACCTGGAGGGGTGGTATGTTTTCCGCGGCAAAGAGTACCACTCGAGCAAGCTTGATGTCATGGTGTGAGCTCAATATGCATTGGACAAAAAGATTAGGTTCACAACTATGATTGATAAACCTTGCAATATTTCCAGTGGAACAAGCATCAATGCAGAACTCTGGCCCACTTTCAAACCTTTGATCATCTATTCCATCCATAAAATTGTTTACTGGTAAAGATGCATCTCTTGAGCGCCTCTACAAGGACAAGAAAATAAAAACTTTTTTGATTACCATGGTATTAGAAAGAGAAATAAGCTGAAAATACAATTTAGAAACTGTATAATATAATCTGAGTATTTGTACATTCAGTTTCAATTTATCCATAAGGGCCTAAATCTATTAGTTCTCGGAAGACTTATCTATCCATTCCTAATAGACAAAAGGACCTTAGATTTTCCTTTGAGTTTGATGTAAGGACGACAAAGAAGGTTATAAAGAAGGGAATTTATCCTCAGCACCGTATTCTACCTCTTGTATTATATTTGCAGCACATTTTCTAAAATAATTCATCTATAGCACATAATTTTCTATCTGTGATAGAAGTCAACCAGTGATAGAATGAATCTACTCTATCAGTAAAAGAACTCAACCAGTGATAGAATATAATTTTCTATCAGTGATAGATTAAGTCTATCACTGATTAAATTCTATCATTGATAGAACTCAACCGGTGATAGAACTTAATTTGAATTTTTCAGCTATAAATGAATTAGTTTTGAATTTGTGCTACGAAATATTGTCATTGTTTATTATACATCTAAAATTCCCTATAAAGAATTCCATGCACAATATTGTAAGGGTGACGATCATTTAAATATATGAAAAAGTATCCACAAAATTTCCACGATAAGGGCATTCCAATAACAGACGAGACACAGTTTCACTAAAGGCATGTTTGACACAAAACGAAGGGAGAAGAGAAAAAGGATCTTCCCTTTTCCATTTCTTTCTTTTTTCTAATCGTTTTATTATTCTTTATCAGTTTTTGTTTAGTTTCTTTAATTTTTTTTTAAATATTGTCAATATTTCTTTGTCAATTTCTTTTATTTTTATATCTAAAAAAATCCTAAACATTGTCAACAAGCCTGGAAACAATTCATTGAAAAATAAGACCAGAGGCTTTAATCCTATCAAACCCAAACACCACATTCCTAATCTCTAACAGAAAAAAAGCAGCCAACTTTGAATTGTCATAACCAGAAACATGACTCCAATCCACACCCTCTAAATACGATCTCAACGCGTAAAAGGAAGTACCCTCGGCCTCCTCTATTTCTTTTTCTTCCTGCATTTTTTCACCAAGACTATTCTCAAAAGGGCCGTTGGAATTCTTGCTTCTTCTAGCACTTGAAGTAAAGTATATGCACAACCGATTCATACCGAATGGCTTGGAGAATCAAATTATGTTCCAAACTGAAGCTATGTACGAGATAAATTTGTATTATTTCTTATTTATTCAAGTGAAGTAACATACATATTTATACAAGAG
>JBBMEF010000022.1:10676009-10696707 GCA_037832685.1 Sicyos baderoa
TTAAATAATAAACGAAAATGTAAAATTCAAATTTGAAAAATGCAATTATGAATTAGGTTTTTGGTTTTTTTTTTTTTTAAATAATTGAGTTAAAATTGTTTAACATATACCGAAGGTGTACGTCTGAAGTACGTGTGAGTACCACCGCCTTACCATCCGAGAAACCTACCGGAAACGGACAAACGAACACGCGCGTAGATTTTAGATGTTGCAGAAATTAATGCACTTACCACCTATACCATGGGAGTCAAAAAGTCATCCAGAGTCCCCGAACATGCAATCCCTTTATAAATTACCCTCCAAGTCACTTTCCTTCAAACAAAGAAACACATTATGAAACGGGCCTTTACTTATTTCAATCTCAAAACTCACTTGGGCCTGGGTCGGTGAGATCCAACTTGACCCGTCCGTTAAAGGATCCGATAGGTGGAATGCAAATCAATCAATTTCAATTCTGCCAAAAATCAAAACAGCCCTAAATTCGCCATTGATCGCCATTACCGACCATGGACGACACCTTCAAACTCCGTGTGGACAGAATCTTCGGCTCTCTCTCTTCTTCCTCAACGGCAGCTTTCAAGTCGCCGCTGAGTTCTCTGTGGTGCCTTACGGACGATGAGGTCGACAGGAAGGAGTGGATCAAGGAGAAGGAGGACCAACCGGAACCGGAGCTCGAGCCGACATCGTTCTTAGCCGCCGGAAGGAATTCGTTTGGATTCGAAGATGATTTTGAGGATGAACTCGATGATTTGGATGAGAATCCAGAAGCGAATGGATCGTCTAGTAAGTCTACTAAGCCTGACGATTATGGAGATGAAGAATGGGAAATCAAGTCCTCGATTGGCCAGGACTGCACGCTTGATTTCGAGGTACCTCTCTAAATCTCTATGCCTCTTTTTTGTCGATGTTCGTTAAGAACTAATTATGGTTAGTTTATGCTTGTTTCATGTGTGATTATGTAGGCTTGCAATTCAGTGTGGTTTGGAAGCTTGTTTAATGTGTGATTATGTTAGTTTTGATGGTTCATTGTGAAATATGGAGTATGGTTTGCGAATGTGAGCATAGATTAATTGACATATTTGAATGTGTTAACGACCATGAGGATTGCAACCCTACAAAATTGGACGGTTTTGTATTTACTTTTTTTTTTTTTTTTTGATATTCGCAATTATCCGGGCGAACTTGCGCGCACTTCGACTACTTTCACGGGACATACCGTCTGACCTTACAACATATGCATGCCAAGGAAACACTTAGGAAATTAATTCCTAGGTAGGTGGCTACCATGGATTGAACCCATCACCCGGTTTTGTATTTACCTTATTATCAATGAAAATGTTTTTGTTTTCTAAAAGAAAACAACCACGAGATTGTGGTTCTAGTCCCCAACCCCTGTTTTGTGCTAAAAAAATATGGATTATTGTTTATGTTTTCTGCCCTCTATTTGCTTGCCTCCTGAAATCTTCAGCTTGAAATGATGAGTTACTGAAAATTGTATGTAGGAAGAGGAAGATGAGTTTGATAAAGTTGCTGTTGGCAAGGAGAAAGGTGGGGATCGGTTGTATATGAAGGACATAACTGACTATGCTGCTGAAATAGAGTCATGCACTGAACTTCCTGCTTCGGTACGAAATTTCGCAAGGGATCCTCGAGCTAATCACTTGGCTGCAAAAGGTAGGCTCAAGGAAGATGCAGAAGCTTCTAAAACAATGTCTTCTTTGCTTGTCTCTGCCTCTGGGAATGGTGCAGTAGCCATTGCTGATTCTGAATGCAATGTTTCTCAGAACCCAAAATCTATTCTGAAGAGGAAAGATAATAATCTAGATGCAAAATCGCACAAGCGTGTCCGGTTTGACCCTGAATGTAAAATTTCTCAAGAGCCTCAAGGATCAATAGATATCTCTATGGAAGCTAACTCTTCTATTGGAGCTGCAGAAGTTACCAAAGAAGCAGCCTTTCAATCTCAAGGCTATCCTCCTCAAGTTCCAGACTACTTACAAAACCCATCGAGATACACGCATTATACTTTCGACTCGTCCAATGAGGTGGATGAAGAGTCCAACAAAAAAGCGTATATGGATTTCCTTCAGCTGGTGAGAGGATCAAAGACAATCGAGTCATTGCAGCAGGATGATACTTCAACTGGCCCTCCAAAATTCATCCCGAAAAAGAAAGCAGGTGATACAGTAATGCTTGAAAATTCTGCTCTAGAGGAGCAAAATCATTTGAAAGGAGTTGTGCAGCAGAAAGGCGTGGCCATAGGCATTGCCGCGGTAGACACTCAAACTGATGATGTTTGTTCAATGGAGGAAGACGAGCCTGAGAAACTAGAAACTGGAAGAAACATCTCACAGAAGCCAGGCCGCCAGTACAGGATGAGAGCTAAGATGGACTCAGGCGACGCCTGACCGATAACAATGCACTGCTGTTAGCCATCTTAGTTCCATCACAACTAGTTTCTTTTCCTTCCAATTCCATGATCTTGTTTGTTTTGTACTCGTCTTTAACACACCTTGTTTGATGTACAATAGCTTCAGGACACAGCAATCGTCAGCCCCATGTGGGATCGAGTGAGTTAACGAGGTACTAACCGCACAATAACCAGTTGGCACATCGGGCTTCCAACCGTTGCCATTGTCAATATCTGAGCTTCAAGCTTCAACCTCGAAGGCCAAATGTGGTGTATGAGTATGATAACAAACAATCCATAATGGTAGATTATAATTTCATACTAATTGTGTAACTGGTTTGGTGATGCATGTTTCTTGAATTAGGGATATGATTGAAAATGAGTGCTTGAGGAATCCATCTCTACTTGAGCCATCAACTTTAAAAGGTAGAACTCAGAATTTTAAGTTTATTGCTTTCAAATTTGTAGAAGACATTTCTAACCTTCAGAATTTTAAAGAATCTTCGGATTACTAAACCGAGTACGAGACGATTTTGAACAAATTACAGAATAAGTTTTTAAATTTGGGCTTATTTGATTCTTAAATTTTTAAATTTGTCTACTACGATCTTAATTTTGAAAATGTCCTAAACCTATGACATGTTTGATTTTTTTTTTTTTTTTTTTTTTTTTACATTTAACCCAACTATTAATATAAATTTGGTTAAAATATCATTTGTGTCCCTCGATTGTGGGGTTTGTTTCATTTTGATTCCTAGAGATAAAAAATAATTTGAGAGTGAGAAAAAACACTAAAAGGACCATTTTAAAATTTTCTTGATAGCTTAGAGATCAAATTTAGACATTTAAAAATCAATAGACAAAATTGGACAAACAATAAAGTCGAAGAACCAAAATTGGATATTTAGGAATATTTTAACTCTTAAATTTATATTTTGTGTTTTAATTTTTTTTAATAGCTTTTAAAAATTAGTGAATATCGAATAGAAAGGATATTTCAAGAGTTGCCAAAAAAAAAAGATTCAATTCTCTTTTTTTTGTTTAATTTTTTTTTTAGATTATAGCAATTAGGGATAGGAGATTTGTACCCATGTCCTCTTGGTCTCTGAGTGTACACTAATTCCCTTAAATTGATTACCATAAAAATAATAAATTTCAAAGAAAAATATATTAATTATAAAAAATGAAAAGTGCTTATATAAAAGTTAATTATAAGAAAACTAAATTATAAAGAAAATGATTCTTTAGACGCGAAAAGAACATATTCTCATTCTCATCCCTCCAAACACCTAATCGTAACAATATTTGACGAACAAATAATAATAATAATAATAATAAAATTCATTTAAAATGTTAAATGTTTATATAAAGTTGAATAAAAATTATTAAAAAAAAACTGTCATCAAACAGCCATAGTGGAGATATGCATTACTTCGTTTCCCTAGTAAGATTAATCCTTCACTTTTTTTCTAATTATCATTTCTAAATTTCCATCGGCCACATGTTAGAATATATTGTCAATTCATAATAAATTTTTAACAGGCGATTGGATATTTTAGTAGCCAATACTATGTTTGCACCAATATTTGCATCTGCCATTTACAGGATAAAAGCTTTTGTTTGTTTGACTACTTGTATTCCGGTTCATTCACTTTTGTTACAGCTTTTAATCACTTTCTATGATATATTTTAAAATAGTATTAATAAAATTGATTTTGTAACCACTATAATGATTTAAACATGAGACTATAAATATAATCGATAAAATTAAAAAAAAAAAAAATAAAAAAAAAAAAAAAAACTTTGAAACTTTGAAGCGATATATACTTTTTTGTAATAAGGTAACCACGCATGTCCCTAGTCCAAGCACTATAAGATCAAATGAATGAAGAGATATGTGATATCTTTTATCTTTAAATTATTGTTATAGATGAATCTCGAACTTGAAAATTTGGGAGCACACTTTCAAAATCCAAGTCTTCAATCACTGCACCACCCCTTGAGGACTATTGAAGCTACGTACACTTGAAAGTACCAGCACAAAAATAATCTTTTATTACTAAATACAAGAACTTAAATATACAAGCATAGCAATGAAGACCTATACAGAAACCCAAGTTCAAATACAGACTTACATAACTTTAAGAATTTCCGTTCTCATAGTCATACCAAATACAGTAAATGGTTTCTTGAGTTACCATCAGAAAATGGATCACATATTTAGTTTTTCAACATCAAACTAGTAAAATAAAGATGCATAACCATATCATGAATAAACTTAGTGGATAAGGCCTTAGAAAACCAAAAATTATAAGTTAAATCTAAAGTGATCAAGCAGGTTATCTTAACATCTAATGTTGTAGGACCTAACAGGTTATTTTGTAAAAACAGTCCATATGGACATAAACTAGCTCGGACACTTATTGATAAAAAAATAAATAAATTATAGTCATGTTGCAGATAATGTATGGCAACCTGTATCTAGAAATTCAAATTAAACTTCTCAACACTGGAGAAGGAGATAGATTGAAACTTTTTGTATAGCTCAATGACGATTCGGCCAAAACATACAAGGTTAAACCATAACGATTAACAAACGTTGTACCCGAAACGTACAAGACACAGGTTATCACATCCAAACTACATGAGGTTTGCACAGTTGTTAAATATATGAGGTCTTATATATCAACTTCAATAATTTCTCCCCAAAAATGTATGTACAACTTTTGCGTACCGACTAATTATCAAACTATTAGTTTTGAGGGGCAGATCTGTGGGCATATGATGTACCTAAAAATGGGAGAATAAATACGACAAGGTGAGTTCGATGATGGAATTGAGGATTTCGAAGAAAATGAAAAAGACTGAATCTTTAGCCAAAAAAATCATTTTCATCATTGTATTTATTAGATTCGAGTTTAATTTCTATTTAATTCCTAAAGTTTAAGATATTACATTTTCATCATTGAGTTTTTACCTTAGTTTTTTTTTTTTAAACCGAAAAATCGAAACTTTGCTCCACTATACCCGGGGTAACCACGCCCGTCCCTAGGCCCGGCACCAGGAGACATCGAAGGAATGGAGACACGGGAGATGTCTACAAATTAATGTCACAAATGAGTTTCAAACCTGAGATTTTAAGGGGAGCATACCCAAGTCTTCAACCACTTGTGCCACTCCTTGGGGACCATTGAGTTTTTACTTTAGTGATTTTATAAACTTTTCATTAACTAAATTAAAATCAATATTATGATGTAGATGTTTTTTTTATTCATTTTACCCGTGATGGAGAATAATAATACAAATGACCAAGTTAGCATTAGTGAAAACTTTTAAGAAAATGTGTAAAATCTTCAGATATAGAGATCACATGAATATTAAATTCAAAATTTAATAGCAAAATGTTACATTTTAAGACCTAAGTACAAAACTTAAACGTGTAACATTTTTTTTTAAATTCATTTCAAGCCCAAGAGTGAGTTAAATGGTAAAATCACTTGTCTCTAAGGTCTGGTCTTTGGAATGGGCATAGGTGCCCCTCAATAGTGGAAGCAAAGCTCCCATTTCTCAGTTTCAATTAAAAATATAAAAAAAACGAAGAAAAATAGAAGATAGGGAGGGTACCGTAGTGATATTGTACCAGCTTCTGAAGGGTTTTCCCTAGTAGACTAAAACAAGCGTTTCCTACACTCAGTCGCACCACAAAAGCAGAACATCTGTTTTATCTTCCCATCTGGACCATACACGCTATCGAGTGCATACCCATAGTCGTAAGTCAGTTCCTGCAATTCAATAACAAATATTTGTGACTCTACAACCCACTTGGAGAAACTCAATTTAATAACAAGTTATTTTTTAGTTTAGTATCTAAACAATATAATTGTTTACTCAATTATTTGTATATTAGTCTTCACTTCATCAAAATTATTTGGAATTTAACAATCATGAGTCGACCTTCTATTAAGCGAGTCTTGGAGAGCTTGATAAATGGAAGCACTTCTCTCTTTCACATGGAGGATTGACTCTTTGTAACTCTGTTCTATCGAGCTTGCCTTTTTATTACTTATCTATGTTTCGAATACCTCCTCAAGCATCCTTATCATTCGAAAGATTACTTCGAAGGTTATTTTGGGCTAGCTCATAAAATAACAGCTTAAATCATCTATAGCCAGTTGGAGCAAAATCTGTAAAGCTAAATCGATAGGAGGCCTTGGTCTTGACTCAATACATCATATAAACTTAGCCCTACTTGCAAAATGGGGTTGGCAATTCTATAAGGAACCTACTGCCTTGTGGAGTCAAGTAATAGCTAGTATTCATGGGATAAGTTATTCTGGTTGGCAATTATATGGGAAATCTGGTCATAGCCTTAGGAGCCCTTGGATAAACATGGTCAGAGCTTGGGGGAATTTCAAACCTGTTGTGTCTATAAGGTTGGGTGATGGTATTTGAACTCTTTTTTGGAGAGATTGGTGGATTGGCATAGCTCCTTTATCAACTGCATTTCCTCAATTATTCTATCTTCTAATCAAGATGGGTCGATTTCATCTCTTTGGGATTTGCTTACCTCCTCTTGGCATTTTGAATTTCGTAGACTACTCAAAGATGATGAAGTGGCTGACTTTGGGGAATTTCTTAGCTTGCTATCCTCTAAAGAGATTAGATCCTCTCCAGATTCTATGGGCTGGAATTTGGAAACCTCGGGTTTCTTTTCAGTTAAATCTGCTTCTGCATTCTTGGGCTCCAATGTTCCTCTTGATAAAGAAATTTATAAGGTGATTTGGAAGTCCAAGAGCCCCAGGAAGATTAATGTGTTTATATGGATTCTATTATATGGGAGAATCAACTCTGCTGAAGTACTCTAAAGAAAACTGAAAAATTCTTTATTGCAGCCGTCCATTTGCTTTCTTTGCTATTATTCTCAAATTGAAACATGCAACCATCTACTTTTCTCCTGCTCCTTTTCAGTCCAATGTTGGTTTCAGCTACTGAGAATTTTTGGGATGTCTTGGGTCTTTTCCAATAATGTTGTTTTTTGGCTTTTGCTTTTTGTTTCTCATTATTTGTACTCTTCCTCTTCATTGAGTAAATGAAAAGATCGGTTTCCTGTTTCAAAAAACAGAGTTTTGGAGAATCAAGAAGTAATGGGTTCAATTCTAGATAATAATCACCTTATCTAGAAATTACTTTCCTACAAATTTCCTTGACAATCAAATATAGTAAGAGCAGGCGGTAGTCCCCTTGATTTGTCATGGAATACTTGATCATTCTAACACAGCCTCAAACCCGCAACCTCCATTTGCACCAAAAGTCTTTCCTTTCAAGTATCTTATCTAGGAAGCTCCAATTCATGTAATCATAGGTTTTCTTAAAGGTCAATATTAAGGATGATTCTCTATTCCCTCCTTGCCCCAAACATGTTTAATCTCATAAATGCCCTCCTCCAGCCTTTGTAATTAATATTGGCCACTAAACTCAACACTGGCCTTAAAAATAGAATTTAATAGTGATTAACAAAATAATAATGATAAAAAAATAATTACTAATCATCTCCTCTGAAAATTTGCAGAAATGAACATGAACTAACATTTGGAAACAAGAGAAAAAAAAACAGACAAGTTGAAACCTGGAGGGGTGGTATGTTTTCAGCGGCAAATAGTACAACTCGAGCAAGTTTGATATCATGGTGTGAGCTCAATACACATTGGACAAAAAGATTAGGTTCACAACTATGATTGATAAACCTTGCAATATTTCCAGTGGAACAAGCATCAATGCAGAACTCTGGCACATTTTCAGATTTTTGATCTTCTATTCCATCCACAGAATTGTTTGCTGGTAAAGTTGCGTCTCTTGAGCGCCTCTACAAGGACAGGAAAAATAAAAACATGTTTGTTTACCATAGTAATAGAAAGAGAGACGACTGAAAATAGAATTTAGAACCTTGTATATTACGATTTGAATATTTCATCATTCAATTTCAATGTATTCATAATGGCTAAATCTATGTGCTCTTCTAGGAGACTTATCTATCATTTCATATAGAAAAAAAAAATGTTTGAATTGCATCTCAGAATTCTACGAACAAAGAAAGAAAGGAAAAAAAAAACAGAAGAGCGGATTGACAACCTCAAAGATGCTAGGGGCTGTAGAGCAGATCACTTAGAGGGTGTTTGGGTCTCTGTTTAAGAATGAATAAGGTTGGGTTATAGCAACCAAAACTGTTTTTGTGCAACCGGTTATAATAATTGATGGGTTAGCTCATAACTCATCATCCCAATTATAATAACCCTTCAACCATTATAGTAATCTCCTATTATAACCCACCATTTCTAATAACTCAGCTATTGTCTCAAGCGCACCCTTAGTCTCCTGCCCGCACCTCAATGACAAGCTCTCTGCTCTCAAGATATCATTTCATAGCTTGCAACATTATCAATGTCTTTGCTTTCACATTCCAGCTCAGCTCTCCCTCCCCCCTCCCTGTCATCAAATTACTCAACTACATTCCCGTCTCGAGGTCATGTGTCACGATCCAACTTTGTTGCCCTTGCGAAACAATTGTGAGCCACTTGCTCTAATCCGACGAGCAAGTCATCCAAACGAAAACACAAAACGGGTGGGAGCAACCTCCCTCACGGTCTCGAGAAAAAGGTTTTTAAAAGAGAGAGAACGAAAGTTTTGGAATACTTGTCTTTGAAAGTGTTATATAATGCAAGATTGAGGACCACATCAACTATATTGCATCTGTCATTTAACTTGATAAGGTGGTTAAATAGTCATACCCCCTATAGTACATTTTGGGCCAATTTTGATGTGGCAGGCTTAAATATCAAAATGGTAAGGAAACATACGTTAACAAAAATATAAGGAAATGACAACAACATTGAAAGTAAACCCTAAACTATGAAAGGGCTAAGATCTAACACGAATTATATTAAAATATGACAAATCTCAAGAGAGGATCTCTCAGGAGCCCGAGTACAAAGACTATTAACTGTTTTGATGCCTAACAACTGACCTAACTTCTCCTATTTATAGACTCCTAGCAAATAACCTAATTATGGTAATAAATCCTAAATAACAAATACCATAAATAACTAATTCCATAAATAACTAAAACTAAGAAATCACTTCTTGTTGCCCCTCGAATATGTCTTCAAAGCTCTCAGGATTGTATCAGAAAGCATAATAAAAATGGGTCTAAACGAACATACAGCCATGTACAACACATTGGACAAGCATTACTATGACACTATGCACCATGATCAACCAAAAACACCTTTACAAAGTGATTTTCATATTTTCAAGCCACATTGAAATATAAATGAAAATTCTAGAAGACTTTAAATTGATAATCATGCTAACTTAGATAAGGAAAATAATCCAAGAGAATTCCATGTATAGAACCCCATCAGGAAACGTAAAACTATCCATTGATGTATGAAACCCTTATCCTACTTTACATTTTTAAATAGGGAATTTTGCACCAATCTAGAATGTTTTAGGGCACAATAATCCCCATACATTCCACTTCATCGATGCTCTATTTGAAGATGGAAGAAAAACATATGCATTGTCAAAGATTTTATTTTCATGAATAAAAGTTCATCAAAGGCTCTTGTATGGTTACCTCTCGTCCACCAATGCCTCTAATTGTTTGTAGGCAATCAATGTCGAAGATATAATTATTCTCAGATACGTGATCAAGATCCTCGGTCCTTGTAAGAATTCCTATGTATTCACAAACAGGTGCACCAGATGGTATAAAATCCCATGATCTTATAGCCCACCCTTTCTTTGGTGTTCGAAAAACCTGCTCACAAAAGATAGTGTTTTATTTGAATCATTTAAAATCTGACTAGCTAATCGTCATAGCAAATAAAAATCAAGAATAGTGTAACTAAAAGCAGAATCCAAACCTCAAGTCGATATTTGATCCCCCTCTGAGAAGTTCGATTCACACAACCAGGACCACAACCGCAACTAGGACCACATTCGTAAACTACATCCTTGGCTTCAATAAGTCTAAGATTATAGAAATTTACCCTCTCAGAATCATGATAAAATACCATACGAGAGAGATTTCAATATATCTGATCAAGATTTAATGGAATACAAACCTTCCACCATCACGTTGAACATATGGGAAGTCTGATCCGTTAAGTTTAGCACATGAACACGTCCTTGAATCTATACATGATCCTCTACAGTCACATCCATTAGCATTTGAAGGAAGTTTCACTCCATGTGCAACTTTAATAGATTTACAATAAGTGAAACCTGAAATATTTCAAGAGCATGCATTCAGAATAGAACTCAACCTTACACTTGAAGTGTGCATAAAATTTAATGGGAGATTCAAATGATTTGTTTTTGTTCAAATTCAAATGATATTAATAGAAACAAATATGACAAAGAATAGTATCAAACCCCCTTTTTGATATCGGCTGAATAGCATAAGTTGAAAAAAACTTATTGCGAATATGATGTTGAAAAAACTATGTATTCTTTTATGAGAAACAAAAGCATCTTCATTGACTAAATGAAATTGTCACATAGGAGGGACAACTTTTTGAGCCATTTTACAAAAGATAATTGATTTAACCCTAACCAAATTGTATTGAACGATAAACGATAATAGAAATGCAAACTACCAATTGAAACACATTGATCAAATTAACTTAATGAGGTCAAACAAAATTTGTTGTTTCACTTGCCTGTAGGTGCAACAGGTGGAGTGTCGACCAAATTAGTAGCTGGAATTGGAATATCCTCCTGACCACCAGTGATATCCTCGCACACCAACCTTGGACAATTTAAATTAACCAAAAACGGAACAAAAAGAATCATTATTTTAAAATAATCCTGAAGTGTAATTTCTTTGCATCTTTATCAAGCTTATTTAACTTCATACCCGCGTATTTCTGAAACTGATTTGGGAACTCGATCATTAATAAATTGAACCTGTCACAAGAGCAAATGTTTGTATTGATCAAAGCACAGATGAAAAATATTGCACATTTGTTCAATAGACATGTTCAATTAAGTGCATCACGAAATCTCAAACTTCTATAAACCTAGAAAACTAAATTAGGGAAAACAGAATGTAGGATGGGACAACAGAAAAGAAAACAAAATAAATAGGCTGAGAAAAGAAAAACTAGTAAGAAAAAGAACTAAATGAAGAGATCATGACTAGCACGGACAGAAGTAGAGAGAGAGAGACTATAAAGATCGTGATTTATAAGAATAAATATTGTTAAGTATAATGAAGTTTCAAACATTCTTCGAAAAGAAAAATTGTGATTGACAGATAGGTATGGAAATTTGGAATAAAATATGATAGCCAATTTTTTTTCTACTACTACACGAGGACTTTTCATAGAAGGAAAACGAAAGGATACAAACTATCCTAAAGAGAAGACAAGGTCCAAACCAAAGAAGTTTACAATTGAACTCGACTTTGAGATAAATCAAACACAGAGCTTATTGCAAAGGCTTGGTAAACAGTGCACCTTAAGAAAGTTGAATTATAACATGCGAAGTCATAAAAATTCTTCAAAACAACAGTTATTGAATCAGAGAAGTATAGACCTGGTTTGTAGTCAACAACGATTGTCCTTCAATCCGCCTAAGACGAAATTTATACACAGTAAACCCAGAAATACCTTTTTCAGCCCAATATTGTATAACCTGTGAAATACAAAGTACTGTATCAATTGAATGATAAACACAACTAAGTGTATAAAGAAAATATGACTAATAATTTATATTTATATATAAAATGCAGGTCTAGGTCTAAATTATTTCTAAGAATAGTTTTCTAAATTTTTAAATTAATAAAAATAATTACTTTTATCTATTTACTTATATAACAGAATATATATACAAATAAAAGATAAGGAAAACAATAAAAAAGAAAGTGCACACAATGGGATTCGAACTGTCAAAAACGTGTTTCACGTTTTGAATCAGAGTGGAAACGATTCAAAACGCAAGATTGAATCGTAAATCACCCGAATCGTATGTTTTAAGTGGCTAAATCGTAAGTTTCATTTTGATTTGCAATTTTTGAAGTCTAAAAAAATCAAAATATTGTGTTTGGAATTGGTTTGAAGGCCGAAAAAGCTTCGTTGTCAAATAGAACCCAAAAAAAAAAAAAGATATGAACAACGTTGCTAGGTTGTGGAGGAAGAAAGAGAATAAAAGTATAAAACAATATTTAATTGATAATATATGATTTGTCTAATAAAAAAAATTCAATAAAAAATGAAAATGTATTGGTTGGAGTGTGATCAGTGAGATAATGATTTGATTTATTTACATTTAATGATTATTAAATATAAACAAAACCTTCAAGTATCAGAGGCTTAAATTATTTGTTCATACTCTCCTCAATCATGAATGAAATCATCATTTTATACATAGCTTCCCAAAGAATAAAGAAAAGCCTAATATGTTTCTTTTCTAAAAAAAGTACCTTATACAAACCATCATATGTGTAAAGTTTACCGCAGTAACTAGCTGCAGATCCATGCCCACGGACCACTCTAACTGGGACAGCTTGCTCAATACAATTCTGGATTTAGTTGAGAACTGATCAGACAAAGAACTAAACTTTGAACAAACAAAATTTAAAATACGAAACATTTGAAAAATGCAACAGAAGTATTCTTCACTCTAATCGGAACAAAGTTTGAAATATAGTCTTCAAAGAGGACATCAAAAAATTGAAGATTCCTAATTACAATCACATTCTAAACTACCTTAAGCTGCAACAAAGACACCAAAACTTTCAGAGGAATTAACTACACAATAAAAATTTAAGACAACGAAAAGATCTGGGGAAGAGTTCTTTTAAAAATAAAAACTCCATTAGCAATTACCTTGAAGTATCTTTCCAAACAAAATGATCTCCAAATCTACAACCTTCATTTTTCTAACTTACAACCATTTACCATTTAATCAGATATACACTTTAGTTTTCACCTTCTTCCCTTTGTTATCATAAGAAAAACAATACTCATTCCATAGGTTTCATTAACTACCTGGACCTAATCAGGTTAGATGAGATCAAAGGATAAGAGAGTTCTATCTTGAAAAAAACCATGAGGTACATACCTTAAGAGCCAAATTACCACGTTCCATTTTTTGATCCCGAATCTGGCGTTTATCACCCGTTAAATTTTGCCCACCTTGACCGGTGTAAACGACGTCCTCGGCATTATCCAAGTCATCCTCATACATGCCCGACAAAACAATGGACACCGCAATTGGGAAGGAGTAATTACTATACTGCAATTATTTTCAAAAAGATCCTAAGAAATTGGGACAATCATAATCATCCAAATAAAAGGTCCTGGTCCTAATGAATAATCGTTATCATATCCTGAAGTCTGTCAATTAATATATTAGGAATTTAGAACGTAAGGAAAATTAGTTATTTAGAGCATATAATGGAAAAAAAAAAATAAATGGTCGGCTTTGTCTCAATACTTGCATTAATTTTCATCTTTATCTTTTTTTTTCTTTTCTTTTCTTTTTTGGAAACAAAACAATTTCATAGAAACAAATCACAAAACAATTTTATAGATATATCAAAACCCTTTTTGTCTTTCTCCAAGCACATCTATATGACAGTTCTAAATCATTTTGGGCCAATTGGTGTCTTGCTCCTTTTCACATAAAAAGGCATCATCTAACAATGCTTCTAGGGATCATTCTTCTAAGGAAAAAGTCAAAAGTCATAAAGGTTTGGTTAGAAAAAAAGATTGAAGAAAATTTATGTTCTAGATTTAGTTCCTTTCATTGCCTCTCCTTTGATGCACACCTTCAACAAGGCTTATTGATATTTTTCTTCCTCTGTTAGCAATGCCATTAGAAATGTTATTGTAATTCTCGAAGTATTTTCTAGGATCGGGTAGAATTCCTATGACTCCTATCTTTGTTTGCATTTCTTTCATTGTTTTAAATGAAAATGCTACTTTTGATATTACACACAATAGCAATCTAGCACATCTAAATGTGTACAACTTACGCTGAAGAAAAGAAGAAAATATAATAGAAGTGTATGTTTAAGCTTACTCTACCCTACTCTTAGGATGTCTTTACTGTGTATTTATTGAAGTCATGTTTCTTTTTTTAAAAGTATGGGTTAACATAAATAAATTTACTCCAACATATTAGTTTAATGTTTTAGGTTGATTAGTGATTTAACATGATTCATAAACAATTAATATCGATTTCTACTTGTTGAACATTTTCAAATTTTCAATCCCACAAGTGAGAGAAGGGTTGGTAGATGTAATTAAATTTACCTTAACTTATTGGCTCAAGCTTTTGGATTGATGGGTGATTTAACATGATTTGTCTTTGATGAAACATTATCATTTGTGATTTGTCCTTGATGAAACTCAGTTTGATGGCCAAGGTTTCCTTTCAATTGGAGACAAAACTCACACCTTGTTTGGGATTCTTACATCCTTTGTCTGATATGAAGACGTTGGATGTCGTCGACTTTCTTTCTGTGGTGGGATTCGGGAAGTTTTGAGTGTTCCAAGGAGGACGGATGTTTGTTGTTGGAGCCCATGTCCTTTTGAAGGCTACTCCAGCATGACTATTTTCTTGTGCATTGTCAATTCGTATTTACAGCCTTCGACAATGAGTTCCATGTTTGACTTGGTGAGGAAGGTGAAAATTTTGAAGAGTGATAAGTTTCATATCTAGTAGGTCTTACATAGAAGAGTGAACACCTTAGCTAGGCAAGCGAGAAATGTACCCACTCTAGTGGAGCCTTGGTGTTACATTTCTTTGGATAAAGATGCAGAAGAATTGAATCATGTTCTTTAGCAGTGCAAGACAACTTTCATAGTCATAGGCTTTTCTCGAAGTCTGATCTTTCCTTGGCTAGGTAGAGAGATTGCAGAGGTGGTCGTTGAGAGTTTTCTCCATTTCCCTAACACGTGAAAGAAAAGTTTTGTAGCAAGGAAGAGTGTGTGCCACGTTGGGAGGATCTTTGAGAGAGAGAAACAACAGGATCTTTGGGAGGATTATTACGTTCCGTTCTATGTTTCTCTTTGGACTTCGATGGCAAAACTTTTTTGTAATTATACTTTAGGTTTGATCTTACTTGATTAAGGTTGTTCTGGTAGGTTGCCTTTTATTTTTTATGGGCTTCACTTTCTTAATGTCTGTGTATTCTGTCATCTTTATCTCAATGAGAGCCCAAACCAAGCTTGCTTCACTATAAGGTTGGGCCTACTTGAACCCATATAGAGAATCAAAAGACACCTATACAAATTAAATATACTTCAATAACTAACGTTCACTTCATCAATACCCCATAAAAATGTACACCCGAAGGCCACCATCTATATAATTCAAAATCTAATCAGCATACTAAACTTGGCAAACAATTTATGAACAAAAAGATATATATCCATCATTTTTCAACAATAGATTTAACTATTAATGCACTAAATGATAAGAATGCAGAAAACACCTATATGAATTTACTACGACACCCAGGCTACCATCTCTATAGCTCAAAATCCAATCCTACATGATAAGACAAAGCATATTAAAAATGGCAAATATTCCATAAATGAAAATATTGATGCAAGGTAATATGTATCCTTCATTTTCCAATCTTGTATATTAGCTATAAGTATTAGTTTTTACCTTTATTACTATTTACTAGCAAATCTTAGTTGCTCATACTTTTATAGTTGAGGAATAAAGTGATACAAATGTACTGATGTAGGGGAGACCAAGGATGTGAGGACACAAAATCTGGACAAAATAAAATCCCCTAAACTAAGGGAATCAATATATGCCTCCAGAACATTCATACTTATGTGTTATAGTTATAGTTGCTCAATTGGCCTACTACTTGTCTCTTTTTAAAGCTCCAAAGGTCATATTTGCCATTGAATCTTTTATGAGGAATTATCTGTGGAGAGGAACAGTGGATCCAAAAGCATCACACTTATTAAAGTGGGAGAAGGTTAAATTGTCAATTGAGCATGGTGGTCTTGGCATCATTGATTTGTACAAAAAGATATTAATCTATTAGCCAAATGGCATTGGAGATATCATGAAGAGAAGGATGCCCTTTACGAGGTGAAAAAGGGAGAGGGAAAGATTGCTATCAAACATGGAGCTGGTCTCTTAGATGTTAAATCCAAAACTAAAACCCTATCATCCTCTAGAGGTCCTTAGCATGATATTGATAAGTGGAAGAACCTCATTTATAACAACACCAAGATTAAAATTGGGCTCGGAAACCAGACTAATTTTGGGACTGATCAGTGGATTGGTGGCTCTAACCTGAGGAACTCATTTCCCCTTCCTTACAATCTGTCATTGAAAAAGGATGCTAGTGTGGATTGCCTTTGGAATAGTGATACCAAATCTTGGAACATTGGGCTTGGAATGGGCTGCCCTATCATCCTTAATTGATCACATTTCTCCCATCCATGGTCTTGATAAATGGATATAAAGAAAGTCGTCATTGATAAAGGCCATGGTTCATCCAGAAGGGTAAATTAATTTATTGTCCAATCCAACAAAGTCAAATATGTCCACTGAAATAGAGTTTAGCAAGGTCCAAAACAAAGAGAACTTACCAACTATGGAAGTGCTCTTCCATCCCCTCCTTTGGAATAAGGAGAGTATGACGTAAAATTGTGCTTTCTTTGCCATTGTTTGAGGGGTATGGTAAGATAGAAATATGAGTTTTCGAGGGGTAGTCAAGTGGAGGTGTAGTCTCTTGCTAGATTTTAATGCATCAATTTGGGTGTATGTTTATATTACTTTTTGTCATTGTTCTTTTAAGTCCTGTCGTTTAGAATTTAGATTGGACAACTTTTTTGCATAGCAAATTTTGTGTTTGAGTACAGTATTTTCTTTCTCTTTTTTTAATATAAGAAATTGACTGTATTGAAAAAAAAAGGGTAAACAAAAACGGAAGATTTGATATCCCCATGAGACCAAAGGGTTTCAAAAAGGAGGTCTGACTGGTGTAATGAAAACTTCATAGTCTGATTTCAAAAAAATTAGTACAAAATAAAATAAAAAAATACTTCCTAGTCTAACTTTAGAGCTTCAATCACATTAAACTAAAGGAATTTCCCACTTTGATTCAGAACAGTTCCTACATTAAGCACCAAAAGTTAAAAGCCTTTAATAATCTTCTCACATGGCAATTACGATGTGGTTTCTTTTAATGTAATTACATATTTTCATAACATCTTAAAGAGTCACCATCTATATGAATACAGCTCAAGACAATGTGAGAACAATAGACATTGTATGGACGTGGGAAGCCTAAAATTAGAATGACTTGGGTTAAATATGCACACAAGTAGTTCAAAATGCTTGAATTGCCGAAAACCATTCAATGCACATTTCTTTTGCAGAAAACAACAAATTTTGAGAAGGCAATATGATGTGCGGTATAATCTCATACCCTTTACATTACCATCACTCAAACCCGTATTAATAAACATCCCTTAAATGAGCCTGAGCAAACTATGAATAAACCTACTGTTTTTGTGTCTCAAAGAAGAAAAAAAATGATGAGAACAACTCTCTTTAAGGATTCTGGTTCAGAAGGAATTTAGTAAAATATATAACTCTTAAATATCGTGATAGCAATGATGGTGCTAAGACTGAACGATATTAATAATGCAGATAAATTGTTAAATGAAACAAATTGTAAAATCCTTTTACCATTTTGCTGTATGACAACCCCATATAATCAATTCCATTTAGCCAGTGGCTGTGAAACCCAACCGCAACCATTTCAGCCCTTGAATAGAACTGGTGCCCAATATTGACACCTGTTATAGCATGTAAATTAGGGATCTGAACCTTCCAAAGAGAGGATAACAAAGAGACTTCAAGAGAGGATGAAAGGTCAAATAAGAGATGGAAGAACAAGTTATAAGAGAAGCTCTTTTATGCATTGGGGGTCCAAAAACTAATATCCCTCTTCTTAAGGCTAACACAAGAATCTATCAAGAGCAAAAGAAGGGTTGACACCTTCATCATCTTCTATCTAACAAAAGATGTTGAAAACCTAGGCTGATGGAATATGAATTGTTTGAAAAAGGCAAAACCAAGGCCACAAAAAGTAATCGCAAACAGATGGTAAGAACACAAGGAACATGGTGCAAAGAGGCCAATCTACCACCAATAATCCTCACAAAAATATGTCTATTCTCCACCTTTCAATTATTAGTCTCCATTTTCTTTATATTTTTTAGTGTCTGAACCAGCTTATGCACACCTCAACTATTGTCAATAAGGCATACCGTATGATCCTACAACATTTGGATGTCAAGAAAACTCGTAGGAAATTATTTCTTACGTAGGTGGTCATCATGAATTGAACCAAACACATTTTAGTTATGCCATCTTAGCCACTAAAACTCTCCATGATTAGTCTCCATTCAATGATCCAATTAAATTGCAAACTGTCTGATAAAAGGACCATGTGTGTGTTCAGAGTTTGATTCTCTACTCAGACAAATGTGGCTGATTCTTTTGACTATGTAATTATCAAATAAAAGCCAATATACATTGTGATGAAAAGCCTTGTGTTTGTCTTTTTTTCTAAATCCATTTGGCTCTGATTGATGTCAATCCCATCCTATTTGGATTTCTTTTGTCTTCCATAGTTTCTCAATGAGAATGGTTGTGGAAGGAAGAGGGAATTCTGCATTGTCAAAATTGTTATAAGAAAATTGGTAACAACGCTTATCAAGTTAAGACTAGAATGTTTAAATAGCTTTTGTTTTATAACCAAGAATTAGAGTTCTGCCCCACTACATACTCAGGGACACATGCATCTGTCCCAAGGCCTAGACCGGAGAGACAACAAAGGATTTATTTGGGCTCTTTGATTTCCAAATAACCTTGAATAGACTTTACTTCAGAATTTCTGAAGGTGTTGCATATGCACTCAAGGACTTAACCGAAAAAATCCTAAAGGTTCTAAAGACCCAATCAAACTATCACTTCTCTGGCTCAGAGAGTAGGGTGATATGAATTGGAGAAGTGCACCAAACTTCTCAACTTCTTCATCCTTCAATGGCCTTCTAAAAGATAGACTCCATGCTGATATTTGTGAGTCCCAATTGGAGAAAGCTGAGCTCTCTTTTATAGATGCTACAGAATATAATGTAGGAAAAGAGACTTGGAGAGTCTCTCCTAATATTAGCTAGGGGCAGAATTCTTCCTCAATGAGAACCATGTATGGTTATTGTCTTGATTAGCTTACATTGAGATGAATACAGAACAAAAGGAAAAAAAAAATACACGAAGAGCTAGCCAAAGCAAATTTATGAGTAGTTCTTTAGTATTCAAGGTTATTCAATACTAAAGAAAGCAACAAATATTTCAATCCATTATACATTTCACACGTGCACCACATAGATAACCCCCATCATCCATACACCACAAACAAGGCCAAGAAATAGTAAAAGGGTAAATATTTTCAAAGCAAAAAAAAACCTGGAATGTTGCCAATTTGTTTCAGAGGGTTCAAAATTTCATTTGCCTCCATCATCTGTCATAGATTATAGAAACAAGAAAAGAGGAAAATGGATGAAATCAGAAACTTTCCATTATCATGCCACCATGATTACTTTTTAAATTATTAAAAAGAAAAATATATTGCAAATGGTCATATGCTTACTTTCTAAACTCATAACTCATAAGCATAACTGCATAAGAACCTTCTGCCTTTTGGAAGATTAGGGTTATAAAATGAAAGAATAATCAGACACAAAAAGAAGAGCCCACAAAAATAACGGTTGAAGCCTAAAAAAAGGCTTTTAAGTCCAGCAAAATCTGACTTGACGAATAATTACAAAATAACCTAGTCACCAAGGTATAGAGAGAAACATTGAATCTAATGAAAGACCATCGATCCTTAGGAGAACTCTCCTATCGTCGAAAAACTTTGTTGTTTCTCTCACCCCAAAGACCCCACAAAATGGGACACATTCTAGCCTACCAAAGAAACTTGCCTTTCTCACTAAAAGAAAGATGGTCTACACACTCGACCACCATATCCTTACACAGTCTATTTCAAGCCAAGGAAAAATCAAAAAATTGAAAAGAAATAATCCCAAACAAAAACAACATAATCACATCTCCAAAAAAGATGATCCAAATTCTCGACATCCTTTTTGCAAAGAATATGTGAAAATAATTAAGAGGAATAATTTATGTATATTATTCATTTAGAGGAGGGTTTCTTAAATAGAGAAACCCCCA
>JBBMEF010000022.1:10700283-10711866 GCA_037832685.1 Sicyos baderoa
ATGAGTTCAAACCCCATGGTGGCCACCTACCTAGGAATTAATTTCCTACGGGTTTCCTTGGCATCCAAATGTTGTAGAGTCAGACGGTATGCCCCATGACATTAGTCGAGGTGCGCACAAGCTGGCCCGGCACCCTATCCAAAAAAAAAACACCATCACAAAGGACATCTGCCCGCCACCCTATCCAAAGTATTCACCTTCCCATGAAAAAACTACCCGATAAAAAAAAATTAAAAACTTAAATCTTTTCAAGTTTCACTTTACAAACCAAGGTAAACAAATATTTAACCATCATCTATTTAAGAGAGGCTACGAAGATAGGAGACAAAAGATTTTCACAAAAAATCCTCAAACATAGAAGGACACCACGAATGAAAATCTCTCCTAGCAGAAACACTAAATCTCCCCTATCAAGGATAAAAGGTCTATCATCTATGACCTCCACAACTTCTCTATCAATTAAGGAACACTTAAAATCAAGGCAGTGAGAGGGATTAGGACTTGAAAATGAAAACAACTCCACCACATACTGAAATTTCACTAACAACAATTGATGGTAATTAGGAAAAAACAGAATCCATCTATCTTCTGACATTTTTATCAACTCTTGCAATGGTGTTTTCACAAATTAGTAATGGAACCATGCTTCATTTACTTTCAAGTAACAAATCAAAGATAAAGCTAAGTGTTGAAAGGCTCTGCTTAGCAAGTTTGAGTGAAGAGGAAAAGAGAACTTTCAAGGACCTACAAAAGTTGGAGAATGTTTGAGAGCTTCCCATATTTGTGGCTCCTAACTTGTGTAGGCCCTCAAAACAATTATAGTCCTCTTGAACTATCTCAACTTCGTGGATTGATAGCTGACTACCTAGTTTTGTATAATTCTAAATATATCCAATCACCTTCATACATTAACATAGCAGCTGAAGAGCTCACCAAGCAACGCAATTGTTCAATCAAACAACTTTTTTATAAAAAAAAATCAACTCTCATTAATATGAATGATAGTACAAATGCAAGGAAAACAATGGAGATACAGTCTCATATATTTTATGAATTATGATTGCTTATTTGTCATGCCTTCTTGGGGAACCATTTCCCAGGCTTTTAATTTGGTCTCTCTCTTCTGAATGATCCGAGCATTTTCCTCTCTCTAACCCTTGGGGGACATCCATATAAGGAGAAAATATTTTGGGAATCTCTTCAAAGGTGTTTTATTAGACTATTTGGAAAGAACAAAATAGAATAACATCTCAGACAAAGAGTTCTCTTATGTCTTTGTTTTTTAATCAATTGTATCATTGGCAACAATTTGGTGTAAACAATCACGTCTCTCTCACAATTCTAGCCATTCCAAAGATTAGAGACGGCTCTAGTAATCTCCCACTCATGATTTTCCCATTTTGTAATTTTATATATCAATAACCTCAACCCTAGATCTACAAAAACTTCTCTCATTCCTCCGACGCTGCGCTTCGTGGCGCCAAGGAAATAACATTGAATCATCGACACCTTAGATTCCCTGCCTCGCTCACCTTAGTAATCAATGCATACTTACAACCAAAGTGGGATACCATCCGCTCAAATACAGGGTCCCAACAAGAAAGAGATCTATGATTGCCTCCCAAAAGAAGATCAAGGTACGTAGTAGGCCAATTTCCTTGTTTACAACCAAAGTGAGATATCATCAAATCCATACAAACAGAATCAACATGAATGCCCAACAACTCACTGTTAGACAAATTAATGTAAATCATACTACATCTAGTTGACTCTACCCTATTTGCTCCTTTTAAAAACTCACCAATATATAAGAAAATATTTTTCGTTACATACTCATTTGCATCAATTATTTGAAACTATCTCAATCAAGTTATTTGAAATTCAGATTTTGATGGTCGTTTGTTCCATCATTTCTTTGGTTGGAAAGATCTTTACGGCTTTCAAACATAATTATTAGAAAATATACTATTTATTTGTTAGTTTGTTTACTGGTTTTCATGGGTCTGCGAGATCTAGTGCAAGTAACACACATGGGTACACTAGTTCTCCGCGTTCAAATCCAAATATAGTCTATTATTATTGTCATAAGTCGAGACACATAAGGCGAGAGTGCAAGAAGTTGTAGAACAGAACTTAGAGAAATACTTAGACAAATGTTGCATCAATTTCAGAGGACCCAGATCAATCAGTTATGATCTCTGCTGAACAATTTGCAAAATTTCTTTTTTTTTGGATGAGAAACAATAACCGTTTGCAAAATTTCAACAGTATCAAGAGTCATTGAAGGTATCGTCTACTCCTACCACTGCGTCTTCGTTGAGTCAGGTAGTATGTCTAAGTGTCTTCTTTCCTCCCCCACTAAATGGGTCATTGATTCTGAATCCACTAACCACATGACAGGTAACCCTAGTTTATTCTCTAACTTTTGACCTTCCGCCTCATTACCAAAAGTCACTATAGCAGACGAAACTACTAGTCGTGTCCTAGAGTCAGGAACTGACAAACTTACTACATCCATCTCATTATCATCAATTTGATTTCAGCTAGTAAACTCATTTGTGACCTAATCTGCTTTGTGCCTTTCTTTCCTGGTTATTGCTTGTTTCAGGATTGTACAAGGAAGAGGACTATTGGTAAAGGGCATGAATCTTAAGGGTTATACATCTTCGAGCAGTCTTTACCGACTGTCATTCCTTCCGTCATTATGCCCTTTCCTTTTGAAGAACATTGTCGTCTCGATCATCCTTCAATTTCAGCCTTGAGGTCTTCATTCGCATCTTCAATTTTCATCATTAGATTGTGAGTCGTGACAATTTTTGAAATTTCATCGCGTTAGTTTGTATCCTAGAGTCGACAAAAGAGCAAGTGCTCCATTTGAGTTAGTCCATTTGGACGTTTAGGGTCTGTGTCTAGTAGAATGCAAATTAAGTTTTTGTTATTTTATTTGTTATTTTGTTACTCTAGTTGATGATTTTTCTCGTGTAACTGGCTATATTTAATAAAAAATGTTCAGAGTTAATAAATCGTTTTTGCAATTTCCATGTTGGAGTTAGAACTCAGTTTAGTGGTTGTCTCAAAATCTTACGTAGTGATAATGCTAAAGAATATCTCTCATGCCCTTGGATCATATTTTAATACACTTGGTATTCGACATCAATCATCATATGTTGAAAATCTTTCCCAAAATGGAGTGGCAAAACAAAAAAATCGCCACCTCCTTGAAACAGCTCGAGCCTTGATGTTTCAGATGAAGGTTCTCAAACTATTTTGGGTTGATGTTGTATCTACAGCATGTTTTCTGATTAATCGCATGCCATCATCGGTTCTTAAGGGAGAAATACCATTTCATTGTTTGTGTCCTACTCAGACATTGTTTCCTTTTTCACCCAAAATTTTTGGGTCTACGTGTTTTGTTCGAGATGTTTGTCCTACCTTAAATAAACTCAATCCTAAATCCATGAAATATATTTTTCTTGGATACTCTCGAGTCTAGAAAGGCTATAGGTATTATTCCTCTAATCTTGATAAGTACTATGTGTACATTTATTCAAGAGTCACCCTTCTTTTGTTTTTCTCAACTTCGTACAAGTCAAAGGGAACACCAAGATAGTGAGGATAACCTCCTTGTTTACACCATTGTTACTACTGATGAGATAACTCCTAATTTGCCTTTCCCACATTCAGCTATTCTGCCCATTACTCAAGTTTATACCCGACGACAACCACCTTCTGATCTGCCGATTCCAACAACAAATTTGTGCCCCTTACCAAGGGTCCCTTCGTCATTAGATCCAAGAACAAGAGATGATCTTCTCATTGCCCTTCGTAAAGGTAAGCGCTCGGGTACTTATCTTATATCATCATTTGTGTCTTACGATCATTTATCATGGTCGACGTGTTTGTTTGTTGGGTCTTTGGATTTCATGTTTGTTCCTAAAATAGTTCGCGAAGCTTGTCTCATCCTAGTTGGTGTGAGGCGATGGTAGAGGAGATGATTGAATGCCAATGGTACTTCGAAGTTAGTTAGTCTTCCAACAAGGAAGACGTCTATCGGTTGTCATTGGGTGTTTGTAGTTGAAGTTAATCCTAATGGGTCTATTGCTCAACTGAAAGCTCGCTTGGTAGCAAAAGGATATGCTCAAACATATGGAGTTGATTATCACAATACATTTTCTTCAGTTGCGAAAATGACTTTGGTCCGCCACTTTATATCTTTGGCTTTCGTTTATCATTGGCCTCTACATCAACTAGATATCAAAAGTGTGTTTCTTCACGACAACCTGCAAAAAGAAGTGTATATGGAGCAACCACATAGGTTTATTATACAGGGGAGACATGTACAATTTGTTGCCTTCATAAATCTTTGTATGGACTAAAATAGAGTGTTAGGGCTTGGTTTGGAAAGTTTAGCCAAGTGGTTAAGGAATTCAAGATGAAAAAGAGCACATTTGATCACTCAGTCTGCATCTGACGTCATCTTGTTAATTGTATGCATTGATGATACTGTGATTACTAGTGATGATTTGTTAGGTATCCAGACTCTTAAAACGTTTCTTCATAGTCGGTTCAATACAAAAGACTTGGGTTTCCTGAAGTATTTTTCAGGCATTGAGGTGTTGAGGAGCAAGAAAGGAGTTTTGTTGTCTAAAAGAAACATTGAACATCTGAAAACTACCATTGAATACTGAATTTTCCTCTATCTCCTGCTCCTAAATAATCGGATATTTAATGACACATCAAAGTCATCAACTCTCTCTTAGAGGATACTACTCATACTGGAATTTTTTGGAGTCATAGGCTTCCTACTTTTTGTAACTATGATCTTACTTTTTTATTTGCACATTGGCAACATCTTTTGTAACAGACTTTATCATCCTTTTCTTTTATCAATGAAATAGTCTCGTTTCTCATCAAAAAAAAAATATCTCATGTTCCTAAACTTAATTCAGAGGGAAAGAATCATATATGTGTAATGTGTTTGATACTCTTCTGTTTCCTAGAGAGAAAACTATAATAAATGTGCAAAGAGAACAAATCGGTCAGTGGGTTCAGCTCATTGAGCTAAGAAGTTAAGGGAGATTTATACAATGGCACGAGTTGGATGATGCCTAATTAAGCAATAGCTAAAAAGGTTCTAGAAGTATTTTTTTCGATAGGAAACAGATACTATTCATTGATCAAATGAAAGGTTCTAGAAGTATGTTGTGCGTAATTACAACTTGCCTTAGAAACTGCCTTCAAATCTGGCCGCTTAGCTTTGTGTTTTTTGTCTTCAACAGGGGCCTCCTTCTGCAAAAATTTCAAGTAGCAAGATAAATATGGAAAATTATGAAAACAGAAATGAAAGAATGCACATTCATTTTCTTTAATCCAACAAATGGATTTGGAGGCCAACACACCTTGGATTTTGACCCTTTGGAAGCTTTTTTAGCTACTTCGACTTTTTTGCACCTCTTTTCCTCTTCCTATTGGTATAGATGATGAACACATACAATAAATAAACTTCAATGTGCAAAGATTTTAAACAACTTCAAAAAAAAAAAAAAAGTACACGAACCTGTACAAAATGAAGATAGTGCTTGTTGAACAACCTGAGAGTCTCCTTAACCTTGACATGGTCACTCTTCTCAACCGCATTAGCCAAACCACCTTCCTCAACAGCTCTACTCTTTTCCGGCGCACACACTTCCATCGCCTCGCTCGCATGGACATCATCAACAGCCTTATCTCCCACCACCTTCGCAGCATTACGCTTGACTCTTACTTTACCGTCCGTCTTCTTCCGTTTACTCGGACTGATCGTTTCTCTAGGGAGCTCATCTCTCGGACGCACTAAAACCTCCTTCTTCTCCGCCACCTGCTTCTGGATCCGAGCACTCGACCTCCTCGGCACGGAAGCCTTAGCACTCTTCTGCCCCGGCGTAGCCACTTTACCGCGCTTCGGCTTCTCCTCAGCAGTCACCGGAGAATGCATCTCTCCATTAGCAACGGAGCGCAGCACTCGCGACTTCACGACCATGATTGAGCTCAAAAACTCATAAATCTGCGAGCAAACACAACATCAAGAAACGAAAAGAGAGTGAAAACCCGCCATTGAAGAGCAGAGAGAGAGGCAGGGCAATACGCGAGAGAGAAGTGGAAGCTCCGAGCGTAGAGAGAGGAATTAGGGCTTGCAGTTTAGAGAGAGAGGGTTTGGGGTATTCGGTTTTTCAGAGCTGCAGTCCCGATGGATGTTGTACGGACAGTGGTGGGAAATGGGGAGTTTGGCGCTGCATTTTGTTTCCCAAAATTCGCCGATTCCCGCTTCTGTTTTTTGATCATCTCCCATTTCATTGCCCTTTCACAGCAAGCCGGTCCACGTGAAATGATGAAAAACACCGAACCTGGGGACCGGATCCATGACTTTATGTTTTATAACCAAAGTGCTTTGGCTCGCTAGTTCGGAAGACATTATTATAGGTTTATATTTGGGAATTTAGCGTTTTGACTATATTCTACCTTTTGTATTATATTTTGAGTATCATTTCTAAAATAATTTATATATAGCACATGATTTTTATTCGGGATAAAATTTAATTGAGGTTTACTTCGTAACTCCCGAAACTTCGTAGTGGCTATGTTTCATGCCTCCGTAACGAGAGAATGATGAGTGGCTCTATTTCATTATATTTCATCCATATCCCAATTCCATTCGTTTAATATCTCTATGGTGTCATTGAGATAAGAGATGTCGTTTCTGGTCTATCTGTTTATATATATGGAAAGTTAAAAAAGTCATAATATAATAATCCAGATTTTGCAATAGAAAAATAAAATGGGAGGTTTGTGATGATTTTAAAATCTTTACTACTAGGTAATCTAGTATCCTTATGCATGAAGATAATCAATCTGGTCGTTGTGTTCGGACTCCATTATGAATTTCTTACCACATTCTTCGTAGGGCCCTTTTATCTCTCCCTTCTTCGAGTTCGGCTCGAGTTATGGAAGAAGGAACCGAGAAGAACGTATCAGCAACAACAGGACAGGTTTTATTACGGGACAACTCATGATGTTCGTATTGATTTGTTATGCGCGTCTGCATCTAGCATTGAATATACCTCATACAATGAATGTCCTAGCTTTACTGTATTTTTTGTTTCATTTCTTCTCGAACAATCAAGAACATTTTTTTTTACTATGGATCTATTACCAGAAACTCGTGAGTAATCTTAACATTCAATGTGTATTCCTAAATAATCTAATGGAGTGTTAGAGTATTTCTATTGCTCGGTCATGTCATATAGGTCCGAGTCGGACATCCAATTGCTTCGATTTCAATTATTCGGAGGATGTCTTACTATTTTATCAAAAAGATGGACAATCAAACATATTTCTCGATTCAATAAAAGCCCAAAGATGAATAGGATCCAAAATAACAATAGATATGTAAAAACAAGCTCGATTACGCTTATTCCTTATCCTAAATGGAATCTAAGGAAGTAGGGATCCATATGGAAATATAATATCTATTTAAATACGCTTCCTTAAATGATTCATTCTCATGATTATAATGTATATAACCTAGCACTATTCTAGTCTGGCCCGGTATAGAATGAACTTATGATCATGGAATCGACTCAATCATCAGATTATAGATTATAAGTTCATAACCCTAGTCCATTCCCATTTTAGGCGAAATTGATATACTAATTATTTTTCCAATTAGTAAGAGAAATCTTGAACTAAGAAATAAATTCTAGAATCTAAACGAAAAAAAGTATCATCAGCTATTTCGTTAATCGGGTTCATTGATATTCCTAGTATAGTAGATGGAGAACATAAATGCAAAAAGCGAAATTCCAAGAAACAAATTAAATGAATTAAATAGAGACTAACAAATTACAACCTTGTGTGATTCCACGCGAAATATTAGGTCAAATGCAACCCCCAATTAGTCCACAAGTATACGGTGACGTGGAGGAACAATAATAAATTAGAGTGCTTAGAAAGAAAAAAACTCTATGCCTCTCTTCTTCCTAACACCACAAATATATATACGTCCAAATCAGGTTAGAAAAAGGAGAAACCCTAATAAAATGGCCCATCCAATATAATTAGATACTTTAGTTGGCCCAATTTAATTATTATGGTTATTAATTACTAAAATACGCTAATTATTATCTCCATAATAATTCCTATTTATATTTAGTAATTATTGAGATTTGTCTTACGACACGATTCCTTCCGCTATCACACATACAATCATACTCAATTCGATGAATGGTTTGATCTTAGGGGAGATCTTCTATAATTTCGCAGGTGACAGGTTATTTCTCGTTCCATCGTTAATAACTCGATTATTTTAGATAATAGTGATAGAAATATGCTCGTATGGAGTCCTATTGAAACCAATAAATATGGGCCTGCCATCCACGCGAGAATAGATGTGATAAAATAAAATTTTATCATTAATTGAATTTTCGATAATAAAACTCAATTTGTATTTTCGTATTATAAATTAATTTTCATTTTGTTGATGGATGAAATTGAAAATACAAAAATTTAAGAAATACAATTGTATATTTAAAACCCGCCATTGAGATATCCGAAGAAGGTGTGGAGTCCGAAGCAAAATCATACCTATGCAATAACCAAAACAACAACTTAGGTGGGTCTCGAAAAAACGTTTACATGTTTCATGACCATAAGATAAATTGTTAGGAGTCGAGTCGGCTACAATGGTGTTCGACTGTTCTTCCCGCATACAAAAATCAAATAACATTTCAGACAATCATCCCACGCAACAACTAAATTTCAAGTTTTCAAACTCAATTCACTCCTATATCATTTTTTGTCCGGCATGAATGTTTATTCAGTAGTTCATCAATTTCATTTTTTTCATGGATTCATATATATTTTTCTCATATTCATTTTTTGGTTAAATTTAATTTTAAAAAATGATGAGATGGTGAAAAAATTAATTTGAATGACAATATTTCAACATGAATCTCTTATTAAAAAAACACAAAAATAATGTAATAGTAAAAAATTGTCCAATATTGAATGAAAGAGTAGAGGGTCTTGAAGTGCCTAAGACGCGAATGGGTTTAAATCTTATGGTGGCCACCTACCTAGAAATTAATTTCAAATTAATACTTACGGGTTTTTTTGACATTCAAATGTTGTAGGGTCAGACGATATGCACCGTAACATTAATCGAGGTGGCTTGTGCATGCAAGCTGGCCCGAATAGTCACGGACATAAAAAAAAAAAAAAAATAGTGTGCAATCTTTGCGTATGAATATTTGCGAGAAAAATTGTGAACGATTTAATAAATAAAAATATTTAAGGTTAGAGGTGGTGATGTAATTGCATGGATGCCTAAGTTATGAAAATCTAAAAAAACCCACCTTTCAATAATAAAATAATTGTCAACACAATTGTTATGGAAGAAAATGGAGCTAATAAATTTGAATTCTGAGGCAAGAGAACAACATCGCCGTGACCAGAGGAAGGCGGGCGATATCGTAGATCCCCACCCCTCCGTGGACGCGCGTGACGCTGTCAACCCCTTTAAGGATCAACATCTTCCCTTTGCAAAATCGACGACGTTGCATAATTCTTTAAGAGATCGATGCCAAGCTAGTTTATGAATTGAGCGATATCGTCAATTTCTTAAAGGCATGTTTGGCTTTGAACGGATAAATTGAGTTGGGTTAGAATGAAATGAGAAAATAAGTGAAAATAAGTTTATATTTGAGTGACGAAAATAAAATAAAAGTGATAATAAAGTTATATTTGATGTGATTGAAATAATGATTGAAGTTTTTATTTAAATAAAAAAAATGGATATTTAATAGTTTTTCAATAATAAAGTTACATGATGAAAAAGAATTATTAATTTTTTTATTTAAATAAAAAGATAAATATTGAGTAATTTTTTAATATTTTAATATTTAAATAAAACATGAGGCCCACGCATGAAGATGAGTAGGAGTTGTGTGGACTTATGGAAGTTCATGAGACAAATAATGGGAATAGATATAACCCTTCCCATTTTATCTCATGTCCTTGGGCCAAACTGGCCCTAAGAAATTTGTAAAAGTTCAAAGTACTCTTAGTCGAGCAAGAGGAAAACTCTACATGAACACCATGCAACTAATTATGCCTATTGTAATAACAACGTTACAAATTAAGATGCAACATTAAATCAAAGATAATAATTATGTTCACCAACATAAATTGCCTCTCAACCGTTACGCAATGGAAATCATAAACAATTTTCAACATTACATAGTCCTTTCTCGAATTACTCATCTTTAGATAGCTAACTTGAGCGTTGGAGTGTTATTATTGTGTTATTATTCTAACACTTACTCCATTCATTCGTTTGTTGCCTTTGAGGCATTTCTTGTTCTCAACCAATACAAATCTATTGTGGATACTAGTACCAATATGTTTTTTATTTATTATTTTTTTTTTTTAATTCAACACTATATTTTTTTTTTGATGTCCATGACTGTCTGGGTCAGCTTGCATGTACACGCGCACCTCCTCGACTAACGTCACGGGACATATCGCTTGACCCTACAACATTTGGATACCAAGTAAACCTGTAGATATTAATTTGTTAATTCCTAGGTAGGTGGCCACATGAGATTTGAACCCATCATCTTATGCACTTCAATATTCTGTATGACCAATTGGGCTATCCATGATGATTTAATTCTTCACTATTTGGGCACAAAGCTTCTAAGTTCTAATCCATAACTTGCTGATTGTAAACGGTACACGATAATACCCATTAAGATTTTTTTTATTCCATCGTACCAATTAAATTCAGCACTTATTCACCAATATTTTTATTTTTATTTCCAATTCTTATATAAACGTATGTTTAAATATTCATATATATATATATATATATATATATATTTTTTAAATGAATGGATTGTAAATGTTTGGTAATTTGACGTAGAACAATTAATCAACGTATAAAAACCATGAGTGTACTTTATAGTTATTCTATAGTCGAAGGAAATAGTAGTTACTAGTTAGAGTCAAAGTTGTACAAATACTGCTTTCATTTTATTTGTTTTAAGAATTTTTTGTAGTGTCGAATAGGTTGTCATCTAATTTGATGTTAATCTAATTTGTAATCTCTTTCCCCTAATTTATATTAAAAAATAATAAAATTTAGTAATTTAGTAAACTTTGTATGTATAATAAAACACAAAATCAAAATTAATTATTTTATAGCAGAAAATGCAAATTAAAGTGTATCATTGGTTGAATTATATTATTCAATCAATTATAGATTTATTCTATGATTTAATGTTGAACACTAAATTGTTGTACCATTAGAATAATGAAGTTATTTTATAGTTAAAATAAAAAGAATTTTTCATGTTTAATAAAAATTGGATAAAAAATTATATTTATAGCACAAAACTGAAAATAATTACATGTATAACAAAATTTTGAATGATTAAACTCAATCAAACTTAATCACTCAAAATTTTAATAAAATGTCATAAAATTAGTATACATAATAAATTTCCTAAAAGAAAAGAGTATGTGAAGTTGTACAACAAAATAAAGATA
>JBBMEF010000022.1:10711966-10728891 GCA_037832685.1 Sicyos baderoa
AATGTCATAAAATTAGTATACATAATAAATTTCCTAAAAGAAAAGAGTATGTGAAGTTGTACAACAAAATAAAGATAATATATCGACACGTAAAATTAAGCCCATATATATATACACTTACTAAAGCAATATATTTCTTAATTAATTGTTTTTGTTATTATTTTAATATTAAAAATGCATGAACATAAACTCATATATTTAATATCGACCTATAATAAAGCGTGACACAAAAAATAACTATAAAAAGTCATTAATACATAGAAAAAATACAACAATATGATATTGAAATGTGGGAGAGACATGTTAACATTTTGTAGTTGATTATACTATTTAAGTCACTCTTAGTTGGCGGTTGAATTTAAAAATAAAATAAATAAAAGTTTATTTATGAAATTTCCCGACAGGTGTATAAATTACAATACAGCAGTTTCCTCCGTAGCGAGCGGCGAGTTTCATGAAGAAATTACTGTTCAACGGGCGGGTGAGTGGCGAGCAAATTCTGTAGATTCAAAACCTAAATCGCAGTGTGCATTGTGTCGAGAAGGTTTAATTTGGATCTGTTCATCATAATTAATAATTAATTATGAATAGTAGTTTTGGAATCTGCTCGGACTGTTCTTGATACAGTTTCCGGCGTTACTGGAGGTTTCCTTTTTTTTTTTTTTTTTTTTTTTTGTTGTATTCATTTCATTTTCCCATTAATTAGCATTAATCTTTCTGTATTTTGCCCATTTCTTAGGCCGTTGGGTACGCTCTAAACAATGGGGAAGAGCAAGGAAGTAATTCGGTTGGAGCGTGAATCTGTCATTCCGGTGTTGAAGCCCAAGCTCATCATGACTTTGGCTAATCTAATTGGTTTGTCATTTACGATTTTTTTTTTAATTTATTATTTTTAAATAATTTTTATGGGTTGTATGAGTTTCTAGGATTGTGTTATGTTTACTCAGGATATGGCTTTTAGATAATTTCAAATATCCATGATTCTTGATTTTGTGATTTATTGCTTTATGTTTCTCTGTTTCTGCCAATATGAGCGGTAGCTTAGTGGCATCGGTGTTTATCTAATGACTAGGAGGTCTTATGTTCGAGTTACCTACCAATTGTTGTAATCTCAACAAAAAAAAAAAAACTGTCTGTTTCTGCCAATTTTGTTACATTCGTTTTGAGTAGGCTGGTGCTATTGTTCTATTTGTTTTTCAGAAAATGGGAATTATGGGATTTGCTCAACTATAATTACGGTAATTATGCCTGTCCTTAGGCTAGGCACTGGGAGGCATCGCATGAATGGTGCTATTGTTCTATTTGTACTGCTATTATTGTTGCTGTTCACAATGTTTTTGATGTGAAACCTTATCCCTGACCTTGGATTTTTCGTTTTGGATTAAGGGTGTATATGCTCTAGTAGAGAGGTAGAAGAATGACTTAGAGAATTATGTTCCATTTATAATTGGGTTGCTGATTGTTTTCTTGTTTTGTAGAACTTAGTTCTGACCGGGCTGAGTTCATGAAACTCTGCAAGAGAGTCGAGTATACAATTCGAGCTTGGTACCTTCTACAATTTGAGGATTTGATGGTACTTTTTTGTGATTTTCTCTTGTCTCAATGTAGAGAAGGCCTTAATTTTACTGCTACTATTTTGCCCGTGAACCCGAATTTACAGATATACCTGTTGTGATTTCAGCAACTCTACTCTCTCTTTGATCCTGTTCATGGAGCCCAGAAGTTGGAGCAGCAGAATCTATCCTCTGAAGAAGTTGAAGTGCTTGAACAAAATTTCCTTTCTTACTTGTTTCAGGTCTGTACAACTTCATTTTGTTTGTGGTAATAATCAGTTTCTTAATCAATTTTCCAACCATCTTGGAAATAAGTATACAGTATAGCTAAAGAGTGCCTTGGGGTGCATAAGGTGGTGGATTCAATCCATGGTGCCACCTACCTAGGAATTAATTTCCTACAGGGTTTCCTTGGCATTCAAATGTTGTAGAGTCAGGCGGTATGTCCCGTGATATTAGTCGAGGTGCGCGGAAGCTTGGCCCGGACAGTCACGGATATAAAAAAAAAAGTATACAGTATAGCTCAGTTGAATAATAAGTATGCATGTCTGTATCTAATGGAATATTCTTATAATTTTATGATCATACATGTTGAATAATGAGACAATTTTAAGAATACAGATTATGAAAAAGAGTAATTTCAAGATAACAAGTGATGAGGAGATCGAAGTTGCACTTTCAGGGCAGTATCTCCTAAATCTTCCTATTCAAGTTGATGAATCCAAGGTTTGTATCTAAGCATGCATGTTTTAACTTTTAATATCTCAAATAAGAAAAATGAGCGTATAAAATATGAAGCAAAATATTTTAAGATATGAATTTTATATTCTTTGCACTATATTCTTTCTTCAAGAATTAAAATTAGGCGATTTTTTTTAAAATTATTTTTTGTTAAGCATCAATTTTAGAAGAATACTTTGGTGGAATCATTTAATTCATATGTGAATACGATGATATTCTTCATATTATCTTCTTTGCTCAGAATCTCATGTTCATCTTTTTACTTTGTAGCTTGACAAGGTTCTTTTAAAAAAATATTTTGCTACGCATCCTCAACCTCACCTACCAGGCTTTGTTGACAAGGTATAAATTCTATTTGCACATAACTTCAGTAGTTTTAAAATCTTTTTCAACTCATTAAAAGTTTGTTTTTTAATTCTTAAACTTTATACTTATTAGGTTTTAGATTTATAATTTAGTCAACCCCCTTATTTTCTTAGTTCTGACTGTCCATGCAGAAAAGAGTTGAGCTACTTCGCTATTACATGGGCCGTAAAATTTTTACCAATCAAAGATTATAGTCTTACAACTCTTTTACATTGGAAAGGCTTTTTGTAACACTTAATGATATTTTTTTAACTTTTGGTGGTTGAGAATATTGTTTTTAGTTCTGTGCATGGGGTGTGTGTGTTCATGAGTGGTATTATCATTTGCAACTGTGTAACCTTATCCTCACTCTAAATGAATACCACTCTCTCATCTGTACCATTTTTTTTTTCAGTACGTTATTTTTAGGCGAGGAATTGGAATTGACCGAACAACTGATTTCTTTTTCATGGAGAAAGTAGACATGCTTATTGGAAAGATTTGGGCATATGTTTTAAAGTTAACTAGGTAAGTTAATGCTTGAAATCAATGAACAATTTATTTCATTTACCATGTATCAGTTGTAGACCTGTGAATAAGCATTTTTTTTCTTCTAGTTTGAACACTTAAAAATCACCAAATAATGTTGCATAAACTCGTTATAGTCTTATAGATCTAATATTTTTCCAAAACCAGTTCCTCGTTGGGCCTTATTAAAAGGAGATTTTCTCAGCTTATGAAATTGTTTCTTACCATAAAATAGCTTCTGTTTGAACGCCATTCAAAGTATTTCTGGTTTTTGTCCTTATGATTTGTTTGGTTGCAGGCTAGAAAGGGTTTTCTGTAGACGGTCAAGTAAACGACCTATGGAAGATACGAAGAAAAATGATGAGAATCTCCCTGATGCTGATCAAGATGACCTGAATGTTGAACGAGTTCGTCTGGAGAATATGGAACTGAGGTTGTGCATAGTTTCTTACAACTTATCCCTGAAGGCAGTTGGATGTATATGAATTGTGTATACTTTTCCTTTGAAATATTTAGTTCTGGACTGACACCTTCCAGTCCATTCTTCATCGAAGAAATGAAGCTTGAACTTGTTCCCTCTAATATTATACCAACCCTTTCGACCGTTGAATATCACAGATATTCATGTGTTATTATCTCACTTGGGTTTTGCTTTCTTTGGGTCTGTATCAGTTTTGCAGGCGTCGACTTCCTTTAGAATTGGGGTATATGTCAGTTTACATTGGGATCAACTTCATTCTTTCCCGATTACTATTTTTTCCCTTAAAATAAGAAATAGATACTTGTATGAAATATAGAATGGGGAAGTGTACTCCAATATCCATTACTATTGGTTATACATACATTTTTTGGGACAACAAAAGTTCACTCATTGAATTTTATAGTTCTTTTCAATACTACTTACTTGAGGTTAGACATGATACTCTAATTCATTCATTTTATGAATGGTCAGGATTAATGACCTAGAAAAAATGTGAATTTTTCGTTTGGAAGATTAACTCTCTAATTCATTTTTGTTTTCACAGTGCTGGCAATATACTGGGCAAGATTACTATTCAAGAGCCTACCTTTGATAGGATTATTGTTGTTTACAGGTACTGCTCTATTGCTTTGAACTATGGGTGCATCATTTTTTTTGAAGTTTGATTATTAATTAAGTAGGATCTGATTACCATGTTTAATCCTTTTGTAGCTAAGCTAAATTAGTTGGAAGTCTTAGTTTAGAAAGGGTGTATATATAATTACATTGTGGAGTTGGAAGTCTTAGACCGATGTTATTTCTACTAATCAGAAAGCTTTTTCAGATTTTCTTGCTAAGGAGTTTGTTGTTATTTCTACTGATCCTTCATTAGAAAATGTGTTTTCTTAAATTATTCTGAAGTATAGTTCGTTGACATGTAAAAGGGAATGGTAATTCTTCAGGCGAGCAAGTACAAAGTCGAACCCTGAACATGGAATATATGTCAAGCATTTTAAAAACATTCCAATGGCTGATTTGGAAATAGTGCTAGTAAGTTAATTCTCTCCATTTCAATCATCATCTCCTTTGCTCTTTGAATTTTTTTTGCAACAAGATTGATTCAAACTTTTGTTGACAGCCTGAAAAGAAAAATCCGGGGCTGACTCCAATGGACTGGGTTAAGTTCCTTGTATCTGCTGTTGTTGGGCTGGTTAGTTTTAAGGATGTTCACGTAATGCACTATTGATATCATTTATGTTCTCGTCCCCAAGAGGTGGCACAGTAGTTGAAGATTTGGGGTTTGAAGGTATGCTCCCTTCAAGGTCCCAGGTTCGAAACTCACATGTAACATTACTCCTTCGATGTCTATAGTGTATGACCTAGAGACGGGCGTGGTTACTCTTCTTTCAAAAAATATATCATTTATGTTCTCAATATTTTGTTCACTTGTTCTTACTGTGTATATATTTATAGGTTGCAGTTGTGGGTTCAATTGAAATGCCCAAGGCTGATTTATGGGTCATTTTTGCTGTTCTCTCTACAGTTATTGGTTACTGTGCAAAGACATATTTCACGTTAAGTACCCTTCTCTGTTAAATGCTGTTGGTTGATATAATTAAATTTACCCCAACCCATAAGCTTAAGCTTTTGGGTTGATTGATGATTTATAACATAACTCAACATTGTATTAGAGCAGGAGGTCCTGAGTTCGAATCCCTGCCAAGTTGTATGCATATTAGTATTCTCTTGATTTCTCTAATGGTCTGTGGCTATTCTTTTTTAAACCTATAGGTTTCAGCAAAACATGGAAGCATATCAGAACTTAATCACACAATCAATGTATGAGAAACAGCTGGATAGTGGGAGGGGGACACTTCTTCATTTGTGTGATGATGTGATCCAACAGGAAGTAAGTATATTATGAATTTCTTGTCTGTCGAGTGTGAACATAATATATATATATAATCTCTCTCTCTCTCTCTCTCTATATATATATATATATTTTTTTTTTTTTATATGAGACAAACTCTTTTCATAATATGAAAAGACACAACAAGCCGGTAGAAACAAAGGCAAAAAGCAAAGATACGAATGATGAGAAAGATCAAGAGTGAAAACCACACGAACGTAAAACCCCAAAGTATAATGTCCTAATAACAAATCAGTCTAAGGTGTAGATGTCGCCGGTAAAAGCCAATGGTGTGGTGGTGTAGATGTCCTTGTACTCGACTGTGTTTAGGCAGATCGGAACCACCCATGTTCGATGATAACATTACGGAAGTTGTCAACACAAGCTTGGTGTTGGTCGAGTAAGTGGAGGTGGTGTAGATGCCCTCGTGCTTGGTTTTCAATAAGCAGATCAGGACCACCCAAGTTCAGTGGGACGAAACAATGTGGAAGTTGTCGGCACAGGCTTGTTGATGGTCGAGCAGGTAGAAGTGGTGTACATGTTAGTAGAGAGGGAAGATGCCATATTTCCTGTGAAGATGGTGAGTATGCCTAATCTATAGAAGAGCTCCAGATCTGGAAGAAGAAGAAGCTCGATACCAAAATGAAACTCGAGAGATGATAAATCTGAGGTTTAAGGATGCATGAAGTACTTGAGTTGTGGTGTGTAGGTGCTTGACCAGTGGAGATAAGGGTGGTTGCCAGAGAAGATTAAAAATGTCATTTGACATCACTTGAGAGTAGTTGTGCGGGTGTGAAGATGACTCTCAACAAGCTTTGTGAAAAGTAACCTGATTGTAGAAAAATTCGAGACGGAAAAACTTGGAGATAAACTCGTGAAGGGTTATCTAACGGGCCTTAGTTTTTCTTCCAACAATAGTTTTTAGCTTAGGGTTTTGCTTCAACCCAAAAGTTGTTGGATTCTACATTTGAGGTGATAATGATATAATTTTTCTGTTTATACTATGCTGGATTATTGATGAGTTTTTTTTAGATAGTTCAGCTTGCTCTCCAAATGTTGAATTTCTCTGCCTTCAGCAAGCTGTTAGTCAATACTTATAATGATCTTTTTTCTGTCTTTGTTATGAAGGTCAAAGAGGTGATCATTTCATTCTTTATACTGATGGAACAAGGCAAATCCACTTTACAAGTATTTATCTCCCATCTATGCTTTATTTTCTTGCTTTCCTTGACCGTTCGAAAACATTGATGCGGATGTCAACTCAATGTGATTTTATAATGTTGGTGAGTAGGATCTTGACCTTCGGTGTGAGCAGTTGATCAAAGAAGAGTTTGGCGAACGCTGCAACTTTGAAGTGGACGATGCAGTTCAGAAGTTGGAGAAATTGGGAATCGTTTCTCGGGTTAGTCACACGCGTTTTTCTTATCAATGAAAATTGGTTTAAAACAAAAGTATGAAAGCAATCTGAGAATAAGTAAGAAGAACGCGGTAGGGATCAACATGCTCTAGATAAATTTTAAATGATTATATTGAATAAGTCAGGATTGGATGATTGTCTAGCCTGGTTTACAATGATTACAATAGGCTTCTAAGCCTGGTTTACTCATTATCTTCATCTGATTCTTTCTTCCTGGCATTTAAATTTAGGATACAATTGGACGATATTACTGCGTTGGACTAAAACGCGCCAATGAGATCATCGGAGCGACTACGGAGGAGCTTGTCCTGAAAGCAAGGCAGGGTCTCAATCCTTGACAAGTTTTTTTTTTTTTAATTGCAACTGTACTGTAGCTAGTGTTGGCAGAGCTAATGAAGTGAAATTGCTGCTTAGATAATCTTCCACTTCAGTAGTCTAGTTATGCAAACTTAGTTGTTTGCTTTTTGTATTTACCTTACAGGTAAATGATATCAATAATATAACTTAACTTTGGAACTTCTATTGATATATTTTATAGATACAAATACAGTATAGATATAGCATATATCTCAATTAAGGTATGAATTTTATTGGGCATCTAAATAAGTTAGAGACAGGTTAAACATCAGTATATGAACAAAACAATGTTTAGAAGGAAAAAATAGGGTGAACTTCTCCATACTATTGAGAATGAGAAGACTCAGCACTAGTTTGATGAAGTAAAATCGCCTCGAGAAGTTGAGATCTTGAGCGATTCACGGTGATAAAACTAGTTGTTATCTTTTGCTCAAGAAGATCCAGGTTGTGCCCCAAATTCTGTTGGTTCTTCCCCAACTCTTTGAGCACCTCCTGAACTGAGTTAATATCGTTCCCCATCCTCAAACCAAACTGAACGGAACCTTTGTCTTCCTCCACGGCGTTATGCAAACGCTCGATTACGCTATAGAGCGTGTCGAGGTCAGCCTTTAAAACATAGCTATTCCTAGACGCAACTTTAAGCTGAGCAGCGTACGCCAGTTCTCTCCTGGCAAACTTGGGAGGAATATATGCCATGATGGTGTCGTCGCCCCCGCCGCCACAGCATATGGGAGGGCGCACAAAGCGTATCCTGGAGCTGGACTTGCGAAGGCGGCGCTCCAGTTGGCGCTTAAGATCGATGAAGAGGTCTCGGATTTCATCAAAAGATTGTGAGTTCGGGCTGGGAAAAGGGTTGTCCTCCTCGTTGAATTTACCTGTTGTGACAGAAAACGTAAACCACAATCAAACAATAAAACAACAAAGACAAACACACATAAATTTAGTTTAACAACAATGTGTCAGCTACGACTACTAATAGAAGCAGAAACCGAATACCAATATAAATCATACATATTTTGGTTTAGTCCTAGACCACAACTCGCTGACCGGACAACCAGACCCGCTAACATAACTAATTCAAATAATTTCACTAAGGTCCCGTTTGATAACTATTATGATTTTTTGTTTTTGTTTTTTGAAATCTAAGCATATTCTTACCCAAATTTAACCTATTCCTACTAAAAGAACAAAAACAAGTTTTTTGAAGCTACTCTTTCTTGTCTTTTCTTTCTCCAAATTTTTGTTTAGTTTCTATAAATATAGGGAGAGATAGTTATCGAAGTAAGAAAAACATATAATAAGTTAGTTGTGGTAGACATAAATTTCAAAAACCAAAAACAAAAAAATCAAATGGTCATGAAAGAGGGCCTAAATTACCGAATTCTGGGAAGATGAGATCGCAGTGGGATTGAGTAAGGGAGTCGAGGCAAAGGTCGTTGAGGAGCGTGTGGATGGGGCAGTACAATCGGCGGGCGGCGGCAATGCTGCGGCGGAGGGCGAGGCAGAGGGAGGTGGTTTCCTGGCTGTAGTTGAAGTAGGAAGAGATGAGATTGGAAAGGGAGTTGGATTTGGAGCGTTGGAGGGCGTTGTGGACGTGATCTGGATGGGGGCGGAGGACATGGGCGAGCTCCTGATCGGGGAGGACAAGATCCATGGAGCTCGTAATCCTGACCATCTCCTCGTAGTGGTAATCGTGGAGGACAGTGGTTTTGTAAATGCGAGAGACATTGATGATGGGAGTGGTGGATCCAGAAGGGGCTGTTCTTCATTCATTCACCCAAATCAACAAACAAACGAAATGGAGAATTAGGGGAAATTCAAAAAAAAAAAAAAAAAAAAAAACCTTGAATCGGAGAGGAAGAGAAATCGGGGGATTCCTGAGGAGGAAGACACTCCATCATTTCTTCTTCTGAGTGGGAGTTAATCAGTAATGGCTGAAGGGAAAAATCGAAGATCTCATATGGCGTTGACCAATTCTTTGGCTGGTAATAATGATGTACGCTTCTCTTGCAATTTGTTTGACCACTACACACTTGCTTTCTAAGCTTCTTCCTCAAGGTTATTATAATAATTCGTCTCACACTAGATTCTTTGTTTTAATCTGAATGAGTTGGTAGCGCATTGGTTGTCTCCATAGCTGCTAATCTATTTCAACCCTACTTCAACGAGTTCGATCCACAAAATCTAGTAGTGTTGTTTTGTTGTCCCCTTTTCCGATTAGTATTAAAAGAAGAATTTTTGTAGTCTTTAGTTTGTTTCTTTTTAATTTTTAGATTTTTGTTAAAATAAGCTCAATCACTTGACAAACCGATTGAATACAATTAAATACTGCTGATTGAGTTCAATCATTTGAAATTTTGGTATAAACTAATTTTTAATAAAAATGTGCTATAATTCTAATAGATGGTCCTAAAGTTGTTATACAGTCCATATTCTCTAATTTTTTTCGAAGGTATGAAGGATGAAAGTTAAAGAAAAAAGTTTTTATAGGATAATATAAAGTTGCACCTCAAAATTAATTGACAATGAGATGAGTCATTCAACTGCCTTATAAACTTTAAGAAATATTTCAGATATTAGAAAAGTTATTGAATCAATTTTAACTAATAGTAACTCTCAATTTACCATATAAATTATTTTATAACTTTTTTTTTGTTTTAATAAAATACAATAATTAAATTGAACATTTTGAGAGTTGGATCAAAATACACAAAACTCAAAATATATGAACTTAAATTTTAACCTAAACGAAAAAAACTTAACGTTGGTTATAAGTGCATGTATTATTGTGTTAGAAGTACCTGATCGAGAATGGCAGGCCACCCGGATGAGCGATCCAAAAAATAGAGTTCCAATCACTAATTCAAAGCGGCGTAAAGGCCTCTTCAAGACTCTTCTCAATGTTGTTGCCTGTTGGAGATCAACCCAGGCACATCCTTGAGCAAATGAAACGTCAGCCCCGCTTCCCTCAAATGCCCATCGATTGCCCCTTCCGAGTCCGGCACCACCGTCGCCCCGTCCACACCACCTCATACAATGGCGGCTCCACCCCCACCTATGGGTCCGACCCAACGATCACGGCTGTTGCCCCATCCCTGAACAGCGCCTGTCCTACCAAGGAATCCAACTGCGTCTCCAACGACCCACGAAATGTCACTGCGGTGATCTTCAAGCACACCACCAGCACCCTCGCCCTTCGGTTGTTCTCCGCCAGGTCCTTCGCAAGTCGGAGCACGGTGAGATATCCTCACCTTATCAATGTGGGATTCTCAACATGCTCCTGCGGTGATCTTCAAGCACACCACCAGCACCCCTCGCATTTCGGTTGTTCTCCGCCAAGTCCTTCGCAAGGCGGAGCACGGTGAGATATCATCACCTTATCAATGTGGGATTCTCAACATGCTCCTGCGGTGATCTTCAAGCACACCACCAGCACCCTCGCCCTTCGGTTGTTCTCCGCCAGGTCCTTCGCAAGGCGGAGCACGGTGAGATATCCCCACCTTATCAATGTGAGATTTTCAACCTGTCCCTTAAGATGGTGCCTCTTTGGGTTACCAATCTTGAATCGGATCTCAATTTCTTTTTATTGGACCGTATACCCGTTTGAACTTAATGGGCTTTGATACCATGTGAAATAGTGTGGACATCCCTCTCAAAACTAATTGGTAATGAGAGAAGTAGTCAACCTACCTTATAAACACTAAGGGCATGTTTGCCCCAAGGACAAACTGTGGAGTTGGCTTGGCTTAGCTTCTATTCCATGTTTGCCCCATGGACTTTCATAAGTCCATCCAACTCCTACCCAACTCCACGCGTGGGCCCCACATTTTAATTTAAATATTAAAATATTAAAAAACTACTCAATATTTATTTTTTATTTAAATAAAAACTTCAACAATTCACTTTCCATCACATCAAAGGTAACTTTATTATTAAAAAACTATTAAATATTCATTTTTTTATTTAAATAAAAATTTCAACCATTCTTTTTCCATCACATCAAACAATTTTATCTTTTCTTTCCTTCCTCAAACATAAACTTATTTCACTTATCTTCTCATCCCAACCCAACCCAACCCAACTCATCCTCTCAAAGCCAAACATGCCCTAAGAGATATCCTCAATTTATCAATGAGAGATTCTCAACAATTAAAACCGTGAAATGTATGATGTATTTTTAAACGATTGAAGAAAATCTTAACGAAATCATGTATAGAGTATGTGTGAAATAAATTGTGTATAGCAACCAATGAAACTTGTGTGTGATAGAAACCCAAACCAAAAATTGACTGAACCACCAAAACAAAAATAATTGATTTAATCACTATTAAACTGATAGATACAATCATTAGAAAGCTGATAGAGTCAATCACTAGAAAACTGATAGACCAATTACTAGCAAGCTGATAGAGTTAATCATTAACAAATTGATTGAATTGAGCTTTTTGGTCTTTTAAAGCCTACCGTTTCCTTTTTATACCCCAAATGAATTAGTTTGAAAAACTTGTGGAAAATCGTCAGCTGAAAATTGATTGAACGTTATCAACTAAAACTGACCGAAGACTATCAATTAAAAATTGATTGAAATCTATCGCCTAAAACTTATTGAAGGATGACAAATGAAAACTGATAAAAGGACATTTTTATCATTTTATAAGTGGGGCCTCATTTATTTATTTATTTATTTTTTATTTTTTTTCTATATATGAAATATTTCAAAAAAGTACTATTTATGTTTTTTTTTTTTTTTTGCTATTCATGCAAAATCCCCCAACCTAATTAGTAGATTTTATATTTAAATATCGTTATCTTTAGCATATTTAGTCCTACTAAACTCCAAAATATATATAGTTACCCAATACATAATAGGCCCAAAAGCTCATTTGGGCCTTAAACTATAAAAACTACTTATTTCAGAACTTTTGGCGGATATGTCGTTAATTTCACAACTCGTCGAATAGAGTCTAGTCGATCTAAAAAATAATTAAAAAAATAGTAGCTTTAAGAAGTATTAGTAAATGTAATTATTGGTATGAATCAATTATTACATTTTTCTTATAATACTAATTAATGAATTTTTATAATTTATTATTCAAATATATTAATAATTATAAATATAAATACTTTAAAATCTATCCATATTTATAATTAATTTGTGAGAATAGACTATCCGTATAATTTGTCTATTAAATAATATGAATTTTTTAAAATTTAATTGTTAGTGAAACAAATATCTAACCTTCTATAGAAAGGTGATAAAAACTCTATCTACTCTTCACTTTTTTATTGTTGGATAAAGCGATGATCTTTAATAAGTTTTTAGATTGAATCTCCTTAGATTTACTAATCTTAAATCGAACCGGTAGGATAACAAAATCCTTAACCATGTCGAGAAGCAATCAACAATAATCTTGTCTTTTCTACTACTATTATAACTTATGTCTAGAAGCATTTAGCGATAATCAGTTATAAACTATTCGAAATAATTAAAGTATATGAAGTCTTTGGAATGACAATTAATATCTTTATTACATTAGCTAAAACTTATTTGTTCTTGTTCATTTCTATAGCAGCAACATAGACTATATTATCTAATAATTTAGAGATACTCATCATATGATAATTGTTCCACATTAAAAATGTGAGAATTCTTCGACATTTTTATAAGAAATAGAAGTTATTTAATACGCCGCAAAAAATTGCGAAGGTAGCAATTTGCAATATAGGTAGAGAAAACGTTTGTTGTGAGTGATTTCTTGAACAGATCATCAGATTTATCCTTTGTAGGAATGTAGGAAAGAGCTAAGGAGCATGTCATGGTGACTAATTGAGAAGAGCTAGAGCAATCATAGGCACTGTCTTAAGTTCTTTAAATTATGCATTAGATTTATGGCATGTAATTTTACTATTTTAGTACATTATTAACTAAATTGTTTTAAAGGGGTCTCTGTCAAACTTTATTAACTAAATTGTTTTAATTGGGTATAATAATTTTATTGTTTGGTTGTAAATCAATTCAACGACATATAATGTCACACGTTTGACTTCGAACATTGGCATTTATCCTTATTTTTCCGATATGTACTAAAAAAAAGAATAACAGAATCTAACTGAAAAACTTAGGTTGTTACATTAATTTTTTTTTTATTATAGATTAATATTTCTTATCAATATTAATTTTTCTTCTGTAAGTTTAAGAAATATATGCCAAAAATAGCATAGTTCTACTGACATCTTATATGATCTATTAACCATGAGGTTACAGGTTTAAATCCCCCTTCCCCCAATATTGTTGTATGAAAGGCATATTGTAGTGATATTTACAAGTCACTCCTTAGCATGCATTAAACATGTCAAGTGTTTTAAGAACAGAGGTATATTCAATAAAAATAGTTGAGTTGCGTGTTAATTGACACGAATACTTGGGGTACCAATATATAAAATATCTCATTTTAATTGATCTCTTTAAAGTTTAGTCCGCGTTCATCGTTCTTATCTCCTCGCACCTAAACAAATTAAGAGGATCCATTTATCAATCACACACAATCCAACCTACCAACAATTCAATTTAGACGACTCATTCAATATTCTACAGATGTTTATATATTATTCAAAAAATGCAGCACCAATAAAAATTAAAATTCTAGTACTTTTCTTATTTTCTTTTGATCAATTTTTTTTTTTTTTTATTCGTGAGTAAATCAATCAATTAAAATAGGGGTAATCTCAATGTCAACCAACAATTTCCTTCGGATTTCTAAGATTGTGAGTGTAATTTCCATGCATTAGGGAATATTAAGTGTCTAAGTCAATTTACTCGAGTAAAAAAAAAACTTCTTCAATAAAAACAAATATGTCAATAAAAAAAAGTAGAATAAAATATTGGACATGCATGCAAGTCATAAAAAAAACAAATTTGATTTAAATAAAATAAAAGTAGGGAAAAAAAGAAAAAAAATGAAAGGATATCTATCCGAAGGAGACACGTGGCAGCATCGGGATTATTTGGATTATTGAGGTGAGCAGTAGTTGAAAGCTACGACTTACCGGTCGAGGCTTCACGTGCTTTGAATTTTCGTGCCTTCTCTTACTTTCCTTTAAATATTATTATTTTTATTATATCTATTATTTTTTAGTATATATATTAAAATATTATTTTAGTTCATATATTATTATTTATTATTTATTTCTTTTTATAAACTAGGAGAGGAGAGGACTATAAACTCTACCAAGAAAATACTAATGTTCTCAAATAAATGAGTGGTTATATATCGATTTTCAAGATCGAACTTGTAATCATAATGCTGAATTTGACTACCACTAAACAATGAAACATTAAACTATTGATTCATTCGATATTTTTTAAATTTGTTTTTGTACATTTAATTGTCAAATTTTAGTAAAACTAGTTTATATATTAATTTTAATCGAAAATTATACAATAATATTAGCAAAAAACTTTGCTATTAATAGGGGATTTTTTATGAATAGTAAAATAGAGGAAAAACAATTATACCGAAATCAAAATTTTAGAAAAAGTTTAAAAATATAACAAAAAATTAATTCAATCGTATTGAATGAAATATACACAAAACTAACATGTTTCAATATGGTATAATTCATAAATTTCAATCAAATAAATTGATAAATTTAATTTAGTAATTTAAAATTGATATATTTAATATTTTTCAAAAAGTTGAAATAATTAAATTAGAGATATCAAAAAATGGTATCTATAGCATATAAGTATCTATTTTAAGATTTATTGAAAACATAAATGAAAATGGAACATGCATCTAACCAACTCCTAATAAGCAAGACCAAAATGCTTTCCTATTTATTACAATTAATTGTATCCTTTTGTTTTAAATAATTTTAAGTGTCGGTTCAATTATTAAGCCTTTTCCAATGCAATATTGCCTTTGCTTCCTACCCTTCACCAATCATTTCTCACTAATTCATTTAACTTCAATCGCTCGTATAATATTCTAGTGTTTGGAATAGTTTAAAATTTAAATGCACAAACTTTATATTCGGATATTTAGTGGTTAGAAATTTCGAAGTATTTTAGTATCCTAAAAAAGGAATCATAAATGGAATGAAATGTTTAGGCCCCGTTTGATAACCATTTGATTTATTGTTTTTTGTTTTTCAAATTTAAGTCTATTATCTCTCAAATTTTACAATGTGCTTCATTCTTCCTACTATTTATCCACATTTCTTTAAGAAAGTAGGAGAATACTAACCAACCTCTAAAAACAAAAACAAAATTTAATTTTTTTTTAATTTTTTTTTTATTTTTAAAAGTTGATTGGTGTTCCCCTACTTTCCTAAGGAAAGATGTATATATGGTATAAACAAATTGTAGGAAATTTGAGAGAAAATATGCTTAAATTTGAAAAACAAAAAATAATAAATTAAATGGTTATCAAACGGGGCCTTATTTATTTATTTAATTTTTTTTTTTTTTATATCTAGTGATCAAGAGTAATCAACTTTATTTTCAAAAAAGTATGTCTCATAACTCCAAGATTTTATAAATAGGTAGTTTTATTGTTGGCATGTACAATTGTACATAATTGATTAAAATATATTTTTTCAATAAAAAAGTGTTTTTATTTATTTATTAAAATTCAATAAAAAAAAGGGTTTAAATACTACATTCTATTTTGTTTACCTTCTTCTTTGATAATTTGTTGTGCATCATACATGTTACTTTTGATCACTTGCTTTTTATACAGTGAAGAAAAATTTATTTATATTATAAAGCTATACCAGTCTCATACAAACAAAATACCTGCCAATTTAAAGCGATAATTAAGGTTAAAGGAAAAGTTGATTGAGAGGTTCTAAGCTCAACATTAAAAGTGCATTATAAAAAGAAAAATATATGAAATAATATAATATATTAAAGAATCTTCTAACCATAAATATAATATTTTAAATTTGAAATAATTAAATAAATAAAGATATTATTTTTTATTGAATCAAAATTTATTATTCATGAATAACAAAATCATTTGCAAACATTTACATTGAAACCAGCCATTATTATAACTCAGCCAAATTAGTTATTATTATAATCTCTCAACTAATTCCTCCCAAAATTTTAATCTATACACCCTAAATATAGAATTTATTATAGCAAATACTAGATCTATACTCAAAATCAAATTGCAAACGATAGATCTAAATTAAATTGAGATGAATGAAACAAAGATAAAGATGGAGGAAAAAATCGAGCCATTGTGCCCCTTTGAACTTCATATTCTTCTATGAAAATTATGAATGAGAATGATCAAATTAATCAACTCACATTCTGAATAGTGGAATAAACTAGTCCGAATCACTTTAAATTTGGTGTCATTTTTTCTCCTCTTTTATCTTTGTTTAATTTCATCTTAATTTGGATTAGATCTATCATTTGTGATATAATATTGAGTATAGATCAAACATTTCTTACAACAAATTAAGAGGTTTGCTGGTTAGGTTGGTTCAAATGGCCCCATAAATAGTTGTTTTGTATCTCCAAAATATATGAAATCTTTATTTTCATGACTGGTCGAAGTCACATAAAACTTCACCTTTCACTTTAAAATAAACTTTTTTTTAATT
>JBBMEF010000022.1:10732926-10757641 GCA_037832685.1 Sicyos baderoa
CAAAAACCCTAAAACAAATTATTTAAATCAAGAAAACAACATTTAAATTCATAATAAAATACAACACAATTAAACACACAAGAAAATAAATAAATTAATAATTAGTGATAAACTAATAAAAGTAAATCAAAACCTTACCGTGAATGAGTTCGGTTGAGTTGAAGAAGGTTTTCAACCTAATTCAAATAATTTTTGGGTAGGTCACTTTTTCAACCCAATCCAACCTTTATATTTTCGTGTTGGGTTGAGTTGGGTTGTAGAGTTCATTGTTACATTACATTTTTTTTAATCAAATTACTCTTACATTATACATAGACAGAATACGATCTCTAATCATTATCAAATAAAATAAATTTAAATATTAAATAGGCAACATATTCAATAAAAAATCACTCACTTTTAATCCTACCATTATCTAGAATATCTCAACTATATAACAAAAAATAAATAGATAATTAAAATAACAAAAATAAATGACATATTTCGACTTATAAAAAATAAATAGATAATTATTTTTGAAACCAAAATAAATAGATAATTAAAACCAACGAAATAAATGACATAACAAAAAGAGTCGATGACCTATGGCCTAGGAATTTCATTATTTGGTAGAAATTTAGTTCAACATCATAGTCATGTTGAACTCGATTACCACCGATTAAATCGAGCCCCTAAACTTACAAAAATCCTTAAATTACGATAATGGTAAAAAAAAAAAAACATCATAAAAAAAGGATGAAATATGACGTACAGTCAATGTGTAAAATTAAGCTAGAATTTCATGGCGGACTGCATAGAAAAGAAAAAGCTCGAAAGCAATCTCAAAAAAAGAAAAAGAAAAAAAAAGAAAAAGAAAAAAGAAAAACCATTGGGAGAATTTCCCGCCGAAAAGCCAGGAAGATTCGTTGAGCGAAAATGGGAAGCCATGGCCATGGATTCATCCCTCACGAACCGGAAAACCAGATCAAAGCTCCGTCAATCGATTCCTGTTGTTGTTGTTTATGGTGTTTGATTTGCTTTTGGAGGTTTCCGAACAATGGCGAAGAAGAAGAGGGAGGTTATACGCCTGGAGAGGGAGTCCGTCATCCCCGTCCTCAAGCCCGCGCTCATCAGAGCCTTGTCCGGTCATCTCGGTAACCTAACCTTCCTACTCTCTTCTCCGTCGTCGCCGTCGCCGTCGTCTTTTCTGTTTCTCATCGATTTTTCGCTGTTCAGATTCTTCGGATCGGGATGAGTTTCTTAGGTTTTGCCAGAGAGTTGAATACTCCATTCGCGCTTGGTATCTTCTGCATTTTGATGATCTTTTGGTATTACAATCTCTTCATTACTTTTTTTTTTTAATATTTTTTTCAGAATTATTTAATCTGTTTTCCTCCTAGTTAAGTTAGATTTGGTTATTTGCAGCATTTGTATTCGTTATTTGATCCTATTCACGGTGCTCGAAAATTGGAGCAGCAAAATCTCTCGCCTGAAGAAACCGATGATTTGGAACAAAAATTTCTCAAGAAATTGTTTCAGGTACTGTGCCCATACCTTTTTTTTTTGAGAAGTGCCCATACCATTTGCTAGTTTTACCACAATCATTTTATTTATTTTTTGGAATAAGAATGAAGAAACATTTAATTGATAGTTGAAATCAGGAGTTAAAACTCGGATTATTGTAACTCATTACAAGATTGATAGTTGAGGTTATGAGTTAAAAACTCGGATTTTGTAATTCTTTGAATGAAAATGCACATGACTATGGTGACTGCATTCGATAATTTCAACTTCATTGGTTGATCTCTTGGTCGATGGGGCTTTAGGAATTATGAGGTTATGAGTTCAATTCATGATTGATCACTTTCCTAGAAATTAATTTCTTATGAATTTCTAAGATATTCAAATATTGTTGGGTAAGGTGGTTGTAGGGGTGATTTCGGTTTGGTTTTTATCGGTTTTGTGCCAAATCGATAACCAAGCCGATGTCCAATAAAGCACAAAACTATTGGATCGATTTTTTATTGGTTCGATTTTCGGTTTAGCATTATATTAAAAAAAAACAATGAATCCATTTTTTTTTTTTGTTTTTTAAATAAGAAACATGTTTTTTTTTTTTGAATTGAAATAAGAAACAATTTTATATTATATGAAATTACATAAAACAAATCATATATCAACCATTCAAATATAAATAGTTCACGCTACCATAATCAACAAAATCCAAATTTCAAAAAGATAATAATAAGTAATATATGAAAAAAAAGTAAAGTTGAGGAAAGTTACTCAATATATGGATAAAAAAAACATTCACTTATATTTATTGATCATCTTCTAAATAATAGAAGAAAAATGATTTTTTAGGATTTATTGACCGTATGTTTATATATTTTGGTTCGGTTTTTATTGGTTTTTTAAAATGAAAATCAGAACTAAACCAATAGTTTTCGGTTTTTTCAAATTACAAACCGATATATCTAACTTTGTGCTAAAAAACCAATCCGATCCATTGGATAAATTCGGTTCAATTTTTTGGCTTTTTGTTGCACCCGTAAGTGGTTATCTCGTGAAAAGCACACATTCTTTTAGAAAACTACATTCAATAATTTTTCCTGTCATTGAGTGCTTCCGCCCCTAGTTTTTGTTTTATTTTTGCTTTATTTTGTTTTGACTTAAATTTTCCATTCTGTCGTTTAGTCATTTCCGTTGATTGGATTTCTTCAGGTGATGGAGAAGAGCAATTTTAAATTAACAACAGACGAAGAAATTGCGGTTGCACTTTCTGCACAATATCGTCTGAATCTTCCTATCTCCGTGGATGAGTCCAAGGTGCTAAACTACTTTTCTTTTTAGAGGAACATAGCGAAATAAGTAGTGGCTTTCGATTGTGTTAAGACACCGATAATCTTAACAATACACAATAGAACAATAGAACCGACACCAAAAATGGTAAATACACATGAACGCAACACTATATAGATAATAGATAGAGGTTACAATACTACACTGATAACCTTTCGAGAAGGCTACGTCTCTTCCACCGAAGCCTTTGTCAAGACAATGCCTAATATTTTTTCCTTCCTTCCAAAGACCCTAAAACTCTTATTTATACTAAAACCCTTATTTATACTAAAACCGTTGAGTACTAATTTCTATTCTACGCTTAGATATATTATACTAATATTGCTACTCTATCTCACTGTTTACATTTTTGCTGTTTGCCATCGAGTGCAAAGAATGCTTATCCTATTGTTCTGTTTTTTACTCATGAAGCTTGACAAGAAGCTTTTGACGAAATACTTCAGGGAGAATCCTCACGACAATCTTCCATATTTTGCTGATAAGGTACCAAACCTGATTAATTTTCATTAATTTGAAATAAGAGGTGACCAGGAAGGAAATTAGGTTTTGTTTATTACTTTATTCCACCGAACCATTGCTTTGGAGTGTATTTTTCTTCACTGTCTACAAAATAAGGCATATTAAATTGGTAGCTTGAAAAATGATTTTTGTTTATTTTTTTTATAAGAAACATTTTTGAAAACATCCCCAAACCAAATGAGTTATAAAAAACATCTCCAGTTGCTCAAAAGATAAGAAGAGGAATAAGATGAGAAAATAACGTTTTGTATACACTAAGTAAATGCAAGATTGTTGGAGATTCTCACCATGTCCCACTTTATGAAGAGTTCTCAACATAATTATAAGATATGTGGACTACTCTCCTTATTACCGATTGGTTTTAAGATGAAACCCCACATTATCTTGAAGAACAATATCAAAGATAAACAAATAAGATAAAAGACTGAGTACAAGAATTCCCTAACCAAAGTGTGCTAAAGTAAATCCTTGGAATCTTTCAATGGATTCCTCGTAAGCAATGAAGATAAATGAGTTTGGGGTCCCTTGGAAGGACCATCGAAATTTAGCATCGATCACACATTGCCAAAGTGGACTTTTCTCCTTTTGGTATCTCCTCATTCATTTAGCCAGTAAAGCCTGATTCTTATCTTTAATACTGTGATGATATAAAAGCCGCTAGATTCCAAAGGGGAACGAATTTCCACTTAATCATATGTTTATGAAAACCCTTGTCTTGCCTCCTTAAGGGTGTGTTCGGGGCAAGGGGAATGGTAATGATTAGGGAGAGAATGAGAATGAGGAGGAGAACAGGGAGGAGAATGATTATAGGGGAATGATTATTTGTGTTTGGTGTGAAGGTAATGATTATGGGAAAATGATTATTTGTGTTTGAGATAGAGGTAATGATTATGAGAAAAATAAAATAATGAATATGATGAGAGTGAAAAATAGTGATGTGATGTATGAACTCTGTTCAACAACTAATCACATCAAATTCTTCTATTGTAAACTATATATGTTCATTGTGATCTCCTGTAGGACAAGGATGCTGGTTATGAGTTATCTATTGACATAACCATCATCATTGATATTTAAAAATACGTGCTTAATTATTTTCCTTGTGTTGTACTTTGAATTTGCAAACAGTTACATTTTCACTCTCTCATAACACTTGGGGGCATTATTCAACACAACAAACTGACTTGAACCCACCTATTATATTATTGTAGTACATCATTTTCCGCCGTGGTATTGGGATTGATCAAATGACCGATCGCTTTTACAGAACAAAAGTAAATGCTATCATTATGCGAATATGGACGTTCTTTCTCAACATTTTAGGGTGAGTACATATATCTTTATCAGTCTTTTGAACTTCTTTGTTTTCTTTACAGGTCATTTGTTTGTTCCTTTATTTTTACAGGTTAAAAGGACTTTTATGTGGAGCATCAAGAAGCCAAAGTCAGGTCTTTTCAGAACAAATTGATATCAGTACAGAATCAGAGGATGACGGCTTGTATGTCGAGCGGATCCGCGTTGAGAACATGGAGCTTGGGTTTGAACTCTACCACTCTATAATTTGGCTTTATATATTAACGGTTGGATTAGTTTAACTAGAGATGACCCATACTTTCTCCCTAGCAATCGAGAGGCCAAGCATGTTCATGCATTTTGTGTCTTTCAGATTCCTTGATTGCTTGCTTTTGATCATCAATTCGATTGAATGATATTCCAGGTTCTCTCAGCTATGGAGCAAGATTACGATCCAAGAACCCACGTTCGATAGAATTATCGTTGTTTACAGGTTATTTTACTTTATTCTGTCTAATCCACTTTTGAGTGAAAAACTTTTAAAGCTCAAACAAGAAAAATTATGTTCCTTTTTCCTCTCTATCGGTGGTTGGCATGCACGACTAGAAATGTTTATGACTTCTAACAAAGGTCTTCCATAATCCCAAGGGGTGGCACAGTGGTTGAAGACTTGAGTTTTGAAGGTGTGTTCCCCTCAAGGTTTTAGGTTTGAGACTCACCTGTGACATTAATTTGTAGACACCTTTCGTGTCTCCATTCCTTCGATGTCTCCCGGTGCCTGGCTTAGGGACGGGCGTGGTTACTCCGGTTATAGTGGAGTGAACCTCCGATTTTCTGGTTAAAAAAGCAAAGGTCTTCCATAGAAATTTTATTGACTTCTAACAAAGACATAATTCTGCAGGCCAGCTAATACGGAGAACGAAGAGGAACGGAGTATCTTCGTGAAGCATTTCAAGCATATACCAATGGCAGATCTTGAGATTGTGCTTGTAGGTTTTTACCCACCCCTTGTTTTTCTTTTCTCTATTTTTTTCTTGGCAATGAACGTTGCTAATGTGTATGAAAATTCTGAACTCGGTTATTACTGTAAAACCATTAACTTTGACAGCCTGAAAAGGAAAATCCAGGTTTAACTCCAATGGACTGGGTGATATTCATCATGTCTGCTGCAATTGGGCTGGTTGGTTGTTGTTTTTACTTAAAGTTCTGTATGGACTTATGAACACAACAAAGACACCTCTCACTCTCCTCCTCTCGGACAGGTTACAGTTATCGGCTCGCTTAGCGTCCCTAAAGCCGATATCAAAGTCATTTTTGCTATCCTCTCTGCAGTCGGTGGTTACTGTGTGAAAACATATCTCTCGTAAAGTTACACGGCCTCCTCTCTTCCCATTTCTGCTTATGGGTGTGACTAATGTTACTTATTTTCTAGATTAGCTTTATATTGCTTTTCAAAGAATCAGTAATGGATTTCTCTATACCCGTTGAGCTAGTCCCAACTTATTTTTGATTTCATGTAGGTTTCAGGGCAATTTAGTGACATATCAGAGCCTAATCACAAGCTGCGTTTATGACAAACAACTAGATAGTGGAAGGGGCACACTTCTTCACTTGTGTGACGAAGTTATTCAGCAAGAAGTAAGTTTTATTGAAGTGAAAGATCTTTTCTAGCCTTCAAACTCCCGATATATTATTTAGTACAACTATTACGGATTGGCCTAGTGGTTAAAGAATGTCTTAAAAATCTAAAAAGTTATAAGTTCAGTCCATGGTAGACACCTACCTAGGAATTAAATTTTTACAGGTTTCCTTGGACAGCTAAATGTTGTAGGACCAAACAGTTTGTACCATGAGAATAGTCTAAGTGCACGTATGCTGATATGTATAATGGCATGCTCTTACTTTGTCTTTCTCGAGTCGAGCTTGGGCGTCATTTCATTCTCATAGTGGGAGTGACGACGAGTGACTCTTTCACCTCCCAGCTGCGGTATATATTATAGATACAAATATAGTATAGACATAGCATTGATTTTAGTACAGATTAGCTTGCTTTACAGTTTCTAGTCCTCATTCTCAATTCTATTTATGGTGTTCATTACTCGTGGCTTACATTCCCACGTCTCTCTAAACTTTCAGGTAAAGGAGGTGATTATTTCCTTCTACATATTGATGAAGCAGGGAAAGGCTACAAAACAGGTACATACACACAACTTCGTTCCTCTTTCGGCTTGCGTTACGATGCAAAGGAGCGAGTGATTGCATTATATTCCCGACTCACAGAGGCAATAATGAAATTAATAAACTGTTCTTCATTTGATGCTTAACTAATTTTTCTGTGGTGATGCAAGTAGGAGCTTGACAAGCATTGCGAGGAGCTGATTCAAACACAGTTTGATCAGAGCTGTAATTTCGAAGTGGACGATGCAGTTCAAAAGTTAGAGAAGTTAGGAATTGTTATCCGGGTGAGAATTTATCAAGGACAAGATAATTTCTACTTCATGTTCATTATTAATATTTCTACCTACGGTTCTAAAGGGGTGGCGCGGTGGTCGAAGGCTTGAGTTTTGAAGGTGTGCTCCTTTCAAACTCCCAGGTTCGAGACTCACCTGTGAGTCTGTGACATTAATTTGTAGACACCTCCTATGTCTTCATTTTTTCGAAATCTCGCGGTGCCTGGCAGAGACAGGTGTGGTTTCCCGATTTCCAAAAGTTTCTACCTATGTTGTCTCACAGGGTGCAGATGGAGCATATTCCTGTGTAGATTTGAGAAGTGCCAACAAGATCTTAGGCACCACCACAGAGGAGATAGTTTTCAAAGCTAAAGAGGGTGATGCCTCAGCCGCTTGATTTGATACCATAATTATACAGAAACTATACGTATTATCTGCTCTCCATTCTCAACAAGGAAAGCAATCTTTTAAGGTTACTTCATAAACTATAACTTACAAATTTACAATATCTAAGGCAGAGTTTGTTTCTAAAAGTTCTGTAAAACACTTTCAACTTTCCATCTGTAGTCTACCTCTAATAATTCCACAAGGTATGCAATTATCGAGTACGGAGACGGTGACAATTTTTTTTATATCCGTGAGTGTCCAGACAACTTAGGTGCACCTCCACTATTCGCACAAGATATATTGTCTAACCCCCTACAACATTTGAATGTTAAGTAAATTGGTAAGAAATTAATGTTTAGGTAGGTAGCTAGAAAAATAAACAACATTTTGGGTAGTAACCTTTTTTTTCTTCTTTGATGTTTGTGATTGACCGGGTAAGCCTATCCGTACGTTGAATATTTTCACATTGACTTCATTATTTTTACTTTTAAAAATAACTCTCATTTCTAATAATTTATTTATAACTACTCGATCATTTTTTATTATTTATTTCTAATTATTTAAAATAACTCATTTTTAACCATCAATTTTCAATCAAAATAATTACTCTTTGAATCTACATCCAAATAAGTTTTTTACTCTAACTCTTTTAGAATAATCACATTTGAACGAGTTTTTTATTATAAATTTTTAATTTTTAACTATCGAAAATAATTCATTATAATCTCATCCAAACAGGTTAGGGGTTAGTTGTCCTCAAACTTTGAATAGGACATCGATTTTTAATTGAATATTTATTGCACAAATAGTGTGGACTTATCTCTTTAAAACAACAATCAATTTGTGGCTAGTAAATCAAAAGCAAAAATATTATGAATTACTTCAATCCCTAAGAACTAAGGATTTAGCTATACACCAACAAAAACAACAGCTTAATCGGCATAATTATTTTTTTTGAAACAAGATAACTACACCCGTCCCTAGGCCAGGTATCGGAGACATCGAAAAAGTAGTTTCGCAAGTGAGCCTCGAACCTGGCTTAATCGGCATAATTAAGTACGTTTATAATCGAGACATACCAAATGTTTGATGAACCCAACAGGAAAAGAATAGTTGCACAAATTCTTAAGCTAGAATCCATGTCAAAAATGCAAAAGTAAAGGTAAGAAGGCAAATTAGGTCAGATTGGTGATATCTCTCTAATATTATCTCCATGTTAAACATCATAGATTAACCCAATAAAAAAAACAGATCTTGAAAAACTAAGAGATAATGAATTCAATTTATTGTGACCATCCACCTAAAAATTAATTTCATATGATTTTTTTGACATCTAAATATTATATAATTAAACCGTTTCTCGTAAGAATAGTTAAAATGTGCCTAAATAAGTTCACCCATACATTCACAAATTTAAAAAATGAAGCCCCTCTCCATGATAACGAGCTAGCACACAAGTTGTAAATTATATGGAAAATTGTACTCCATAAGTTATTCTTATAAAATAATTATAAATATAGTCAAATTTTAAAATATTTGCATCCATAATTATATTAATACATTTTAATACTGTATTTTAAATACTTATTAACATAGTATTACCATTAATATGAAGGATTATAGTTACCATTAATATCTAAGTTTCCCTATATTTTTTCTGAAGAGAATCCGCTGAAAATTAAAAGGTGAAGAAACTAGAAAGCACACATTAATTATTGGGGTATTTGAAAATAATTTCTTCCTAATAAATGTCTTCTTTAAAAACAATAAATAAGTGTGTCTCTTTTCCTACTTTGTGGACCTTGGCACCATATCTTGATGCACATAAATGATACAGCCTCTTTTTCCAGCTTCTTCTTCTATTTTTATTTCTTTTTTAATAAAATAACTTTCATTAATCAAACAAATCGACAAGAGGGAAAACACCCTTAACATATTGACTTGGATTCGACCCACAACTCGAGTTGCGACGATCTAAAACGAGAAGAAATTTTAAAATCACTTCAACAATATTTCTTTTATTTTTATTAGTTACAAAACTAAATATAGCCTACAAAAGATAAATGAAAAAAAAGAAAAAAAAGAGAATGACATTTTCTAAATTACTTCAATGAACGATATGTCTTTCATCCTAATTATGTTATAGAAATCAGATATATCCATAAACAGAAATAATGAAAAGTAAGAAGATGTTTTTCTAAATTGCTTCAACAAACAATATTTCTTTCATTTGCCTAATTATGTTATAGAAGTTAAATATATCCATAAATAGAAAAATGAAATACGAGAAGACATTTTCTAAATTACTTCAGCCAACAATATTTCTTTCACATTTTTAACTAATTACCAAAAATAAATACTACCAAAATAGATTAAAAGAAAAATGAAAAATGATTATTAACTTGTTGCGAGAGCAAGTTTTGCACAACACTTCACTAAGGATGAAGTAGGATCGTGATAGTTGGATTAACGAGAGCATAGCTTTAATTACAATTTGTATAATTTAGGTCTCGTTTGACAACCATTTGATTTTGAAATTTAAGTCACTCAAATTTCCTACATTGTGTTTTACTCTACCTTCAATATATATCAATCTTTCCTTAAAAAAAGTCGAAGAACACTAACCAACGTTTAAAAACAAAAAAAGTAGCTTCCAAAAGTTTTTTTTTTGTTTTTTTTAAGTTGGTTAGTATTCTTCTACTTTCTTAATGAAAGATGAATATATGGTAGGAATGTGGAACACATGTTACATAATTTGAGTGAAAATAGATTTATATTTCAAAAACCAAAAATAAAATCCAAATGATTATCAAACGGAGTCTTAATGACCACAAGATTAAATGTTCGAAACTTTTTCTCCAAATATCGTAAGATAAAAATATCACGATAGTTGATATAAAAACCAACTCAATTCCTAAAGTTGAAAACTAGGGATCGTGCCAACGATATTAAGATAGAAACAAAGTTATCTCACATTGATTAGATGAGAAAAATATCATGTGTATATAATTTTAAAGACAACCATTTTCATTAGTGTGACACATTTTGAGTGAAATAAAAAAATAAAGCTAAAAAGATATATGGCCAATGTGGACAATATTACTCAAATTTGAAAAATTAAGTAGGATTGTCATTCTTATCGAACCATTCCGAGTCCAAGCTAAATACATTGCATAAATATACAAAACAATAATGTTCAACTAAATAAACCCTTAATTATTAAGATACATTCCGAGACCATGTTGTTGAACTAGATTTCCATCCAACAATGAAATCATCAGGCCACCAACTATTTTTGGTTTTTCAACAATATTTAAGAGAACAGAGATTCCACCCTATAATCTCATAATTATTAGAATAAACAAAATATCCATAAAATTATGCTTTTTTATTTTTTGTAAATTAGGTTAAGTTATTAGTATATATTTATTATTTAGTTGGAAATTTTCAAATTTTCAAATTTAGCATTTTGAAGTAAACAAGAAATATATGATGTTAGGAATAAATAGGATATTCTGTATGATAGGTTAAGTTAAGCATTTGAATATCATTATACATTTTCTATGATTTGATAGAATATTTATTAAATATTACCTAGTATCTGTTACGAGATCTTTTGAGATTTGATATCAAATATTATCGAAGATTAGTAAAGAAATATATGGTGTTAGAAATATTTCTCAAAAAAAAAAAAAAAAATTGAGTTTTCTTAATCATATATTGGAATAATTGCCCATTAATTAATTTCCATACTTGCTATTTTGTTCTTTAATGATTATTTTCTAGTATCCCATAATTATAACTTATAAGGGTTTCTTATAATTAATTTTTTCACTGTCAAAATTCAGACAAAGAGAATCGTTCTGTTCCTAAATCATCTCAAAACAGCTCATTTAAGGATAGGTTAAGGTTAAGGTTAAGGTTAAGGTTAAGAAGGGCAATCGTGTCAACTCATACAATCGTCCCCCTTAGCTCATTCATTCATCACCAAAACTTCGTCAAACTTTCAATCCATTTATATAAATAATTACGAGGCGTGTTAGAGAGTATGAACATCTGTCTCAAAATTAATTAGTAATGAGATAGTAGTTTAGACGAAAACTCTACTCTTTTCGATATGGGATCCTAACATACCTTCTTCAAGATGGTATATATGTCTTTTATGGGCTCATCAATTTAAAATCGAATGTCAGTTTTATTTTAATATCTGTTTGGACTTTTATGAACTCTGATAATATATTAGATAGTAACTAATAATCATAATTTTGATGAGTGATAATAATAAATGTTCAATTAGATAAAAAGATAGCTGAAATTGGATGAAGGTTAAATAGAAAGTTTGATAAAATGTTGAAAAGAAATGTCATAGATTGAAAACAAACATAGAGTTGGATATCTCAATTCCTTTCTCTCCTCTTTAATCTAAAAAATTGAATGACATCTTAAGTTACAAAACCTAAAAGCTGCCAGAAAATGGAAAATGACAGCACATTGGATTACTTCAACAAACAATATTCTAAGTTACAAATTAGATTTTGGAAAATTGTACTGGGTAGTCCAATTTTATAAAATAATTACATATTTAGATAAATTTAAAAATATTTAGCATCCATAGTCAAATATATAATATAAATAATACTCATCATACTGTATTATGTATTATGTATTAGTTATTGAGTATAAAAATTATTCTTTAAACAGTATATTTGATTATTATTGCTAAATTTTTTCAAATTTGTCTTATAATGTTGTAAATATTTTATCAATTTGGTCTATTTGTGCGAAAATCCCTTAGATTTATATGTCTTAAAAAAAATCTATATATAGCAAAAAAGGGAATGAAAATAAAATGCAAAACAACATGAAATAACATTTTCCAAATTACTTGAACAAATACTATTTTAATTTTCTAAGTAGATAAAAAATGAAGAACGAGAAGACATTTTCAAAATTCCTTCCACGAACAATACGTCTTTCTTTGCATAATTATGCTATAGAAATTAAATATATCCATAAATACAAAAATTAAGTACAAAAAAAGAAGGAAGAAGAAGATAAAATAAAATAAAGGGATTTTTGCATAATTTTCTAAGTTACACATATATAAAATAAAGAAATTTTTAAAAGAATAGACTAAATTGATAAAATATTTACCACATTAGCCAAATTTAAAAAAAATAGCACCCATAATCAAATATATGGTATAAAGTAATACTTTTTATACCGAATAACTAATACATAATACAATACGATGAGTATTATATTTATATTGTATGTTTGACTATGGAGGCTAAATATTTTCAAATTTGCCTAGATCTGTAATTATTTTGTAATATTGAACTATCCAGTACAATTTCCTAAAATAAATATCACAAAAAAAGAGAGAAAAAAAAAAGAAAAAAAGAAGAAAAATATTAATTGCTCCTGCTCTCGTTCTCGCACAACTACTTCGCCATTGCGATGGATGAATTAGAACAACAATAATAATGGTTGGGGTATCACACATAATATCAAAATCGACTCAATTTTTAGAGTTGCAATTTCGTGATCATGTCAATCACAATTCAACAACTTCAACCTAAATACATTACATAGTACCAAACAATCATGATCCAATATTTCATTTTCGGGATCTCGGCATAATTCTACTAATATCTTGTTCTATTAATAATTACGAGGTATGTAGTTCTACTCTACGTACCGATTTCACCTACATTGTATATTGTTTGGGAAGGTATTGAATTAAGGAAATTTTTTAGACCAATGATTCACCATCCTATCTATTTGAGTAACTCAATACAATCTATATATTTTGAAAATATTATTTATCATAAAAAATATTATTCAATTTTTTTATAAAAAAGATCAACTTACGTAATAACTATCATTAACCATTCAACTTCAATTTATATCATAATATATATCTCTTAAAGACTTAAAAAATATAGGAAAATTGTAGTGGATAAGCTATTTTTATACGATAATTATAAATGTAAATAAATTTTAAAATATTTGCATCCATGATCATTAATACATTTTACTCATGTATTATAAATATTCATCAATAAAATATTGGAAATTTGTTGTATATACCAACTTTAGTTAGAATTATAGCACATTTTTATCAAAAACTCGTTTATACCAAAATTTTGAGTGATTGAACTCAATGGATCAATAACTAGTGATTGAACTCAATCAGTTTGTTAAGTGATTGAGCTCAACTGCTTGAGCTCAATCAATAACTCGACTACCTTCAGTTTTTTGGTATATGTGCAATTATTTTCAGTTTTGTGTTATAGATATAATTTTTTAGCCAATTTTTGTTATACATGAAAAATTCCATAAAATATTATATATTATTAATACAATATTACTATTAATAGCAAGGATTATGATTGTCAATTTTGTTAAAAAAATGACTATGTTTATAATTATTTTTTGAATTGGACTAATGTAATAAGTTTCTAAAAAATCTTGTAAGTAATTTAAAAATAAAAAAGTTTAAAAATAATAATTAAATAAGTAAATATATTGGTTACGTAAATTTTTTTAGAGATATTTAAAAAAAAGACGAATCATAAATTCGGGTTAACTAAAATTAAATTTAATTAAAATCAAAAATCAATTTTGTTTTTGAAAAAGAATAAAAAAAAAATTTAATCCATAAAAAATTATTTATGTGGAGGAAAATCATAGATTTATAAGGAGGTGACAACACTTATTGATATGAGACCTATTAAAAAATGTCAAAAAAACAAAATCATGATAGGTGATTTTCAAAGTGGACAATATATTTACAACTAAACAATAGAACCACTAATTTTAATTTTATGTGAAAACATGTTTGATAACTATTTTTTATTTTCAAACATCATATTTTGTTTTGATTATTTATTCTTAATTTTTTCATGTTTTTTTAAAAATGAAAACAAAAACTTATCATATTTTGTTTTGATTATTTATTCTTAATTTTTTCATGCTTTTTTAAAAATAAAAACAAAAACCTATTTTTATAAGTTACTTTTTTTCCTCTTGTTTTGTTTGGATTTCATCCATAATTAGTATAAATAAAATTATTTGAGAGTCAAGTATAAATTTCCATACTCGAATATATGACCATAAAATTAAAATAAATTAAAATTAATCAAGATTGCTACATTAACCCATTCATACGTGAATCACTACTACAAATACCACAATTAACACATGTCAAAGTAGTGATCCACTTATATATAATATATTATATTTAATACATGCTTTAAATTCTAAACTACATTATATAAATAAAGTGATTTTAATAGTTAGAGGAATTTCATATGATTTATATTTCAAATTAGATTAAGTAAACTTACAAATTTAGCATTTTTGAAATATATGCTTACTAATAAAAATATAACACATAAAAAAGAAAAAAAAATTAAGAAAATGGAAGAGGTAAAGAGTTTTCCAAATCATATATTGGGACATTTCCATCTTACTTCATACATATATAGGTGGTTCGAATACCAAAATATTGATAGATTTAATTATATGGAACCACCAACTTCCCTTGCCAAACCACAAATGAACTCCCATTTTTATTTACTACACACACAACCAAACACCAGCCAACATCTTCAATCAAATTCCCTTCAAACTAACTTCATTTGGTCATCCCTTTTAATTAGCAATGGTTTCCTTTAGCGCGACACTGCGTAGAACCACCGTCTCGACAGTCAGACCGGGCCCGAACCCGAATAAAACACCCCATTCGAGCCCTTCCCCGGTTGTAGAGTTTCCTTCCTCCATGGAGTTCTTCCTCATTTGATCTAATATGAACAACACACACGCACTTGACATGTTTCCATACTCACTCAGAATCTCCCGAGTTGCCCGCATCTTCTCCTTCTTTAGACCTAGTTTTTCCTCCACCTATACAAATTTATACAAATTTATTAACCATTTAAATTTCTCTTAATAACTCTTAAACTTCCATATTTTATTGCAACATCTCTCCACTTTTAAACCTTCAACTAGTACTTGCTCTAATCATCTAGTTAATTTTGAAAACATTAATTTTAGTATTTAAACACCCTATAAATAATGTTTATGTAGTCAATAAACATGTGTGCTTAAAGTAGGGTGCATGTTTATTCAAAAAATAATTGTTGTAATATTTGAATTCTAAACTAAATTTGAAAAGATGAACCATATTTTTTAAAATTACATTATTTAGGTTCCAAAATATAAATTAGTATTTGATAAACATGTAAAGAAAGTGATAACTAAAATGTATGAAAAAATCTTTAAAATTTAGATGGAATTTCTATTTAACCTATATATTTTAAAATAAAACATACTCTTCAATTCTAATATTATTTAATTTTAATCTTTAAAAGAATATTTTTTTTAATAATATAATAAAATGTTGACCAGGATTTAAAATAGAATATTATTGAAATTGAAGTATAAAAATGTTGATTATGGAAATAGAAACCTCAACTAAAATTTGAGTTAGGAAAAAATTAGGTGAGTTTATTTTTATTTTTAATTTCAGCAATAATTCATCCTTGCTTGATTTGGCTTCTTTTTCTTTCATTTAATTAAAGTAGGGGAGTATTCATAAAACAAAGCATAAAGTTAATGAGTACTTTTTTTTTTCCATTAAATTTAGAATAAAGTTTCACAAAAAAAAAAAAAAAAAAGTTAACTTACGTGGTAAAAATTCTGCTAAGAACTAACCGATGAAGAATGGCAAAAAAAGCTAAAATGAAATATTTTAAAGGGGAATTTATATGTATATTACAATAAGCTTAAATAGTAATTTTTTGAAAATATTTGCAAATATAGCAAAATCAAATTGATAGACTCCATCAGTAGTGTCTGATAGACTCCATTAGCAGTGTCTGATAGACTCCATCAATAGTGTATGATAGACTCCATCAATAGTGTCGGATAGACTTACTATATAATACAAATTCCCTATTCTAAAATGTAACTTGCATAGAAGATACTACATTACAAAGGGATGAGAAATCCGTAATCGTGAAATGAATATGAATCAACACGAAACAAGATAATTAATCGCGTCACCGATCCATTCAACTTTTCCATGATAGTGTTGAACAAACAAACCAACCGGCTATAAACCCTTTGTATATAAAAGTGTTTATTTTAAAAAATATAAACCAATCTTAAACTCAAAAGATAATATTTTTAAAAAATAAAATAAGAGTCATGAACTTTATGCTTTGGTTTTAAAAATGGTCACGAAATATGGATGAAATTCAGTTAGAAGTACCTGATCAAGAATGGCGGGACCACCGGGATGAGCGATCCAAAAAATGGAGTTCCAGTCAGAAATCCCCAATGGCGTAAACGCCTCTTTCAAACTCTTCTCAATGTTCTTCGAAATCAACCCCGGAACATCCTTGAGCAAATGAAACGTCAACCCGACCTCCCTCAAGTGCCCGTCGATCGCCCCCTCCGAGTCCGGCACCACCGTCGCCCCGGTCCATACCATCTCGAACAATGGCCGCTCCACCCCCACCTCCGGATCCGACCCGACTATGATCGCCGCCGCTCCGTCTCCAAACAGTGCCTGACGTTTCAATATTATAACACATTCTTTAAGATAGGGGGTAGGAAAAAAAACATTTCGATCGAACTAAATCGAACCAAACCGATCCAATATAACGGTTTGCTTTTTTTCAAACAATATAGAACAGAAAATAAAAATATATTAATTCGGTTCGATTTTTTTTATATAATAAGCAATGAAAAACGGACCGAACCGAACCGAGTGTCATCTAAATACTAAAAAATCAAATCTATTTGTCACTAAGATTTGATGAAATAATGGTTAAAAAAAATAAATGTGAAAAGAGAAATATTTAGGTGATGACCGGGCATGACTTAGAAAATAATGTCTTCATATGAACACATCCTATTTTAACTTATACACAAAAGGTAATAATAAAAAAAGGATATGACCAAGGTCATGTCCGGCATGACCTAAATATTTATTTTCTCGAAAATGATCGATGAAAAAAGAGATTAAAAAAATTGGAAAACGAATCAAATTTGACTTCAAAACCGAACCAAACCAAACCAAACCAATAATTTTATACTCTATTACCAATTGTGAGTAAAGGGTAAAAAGTTAATGAAAACGAGAAGGTTTAGGCTCACCTGTCCCACCATGGAGTCCAGGTGAGTCTCGGAGGGGCCACGGAAGGTGACGGCAGTGATCTCAGAGCAGACGACAAGCACGCGGGCGCCGCGGTTGTTCTCGGCGAGGTCCTTGGCCAAGCGGAGAACCGTGCCGCCGGCGAAGCAGCCCTGCTGGTACATCATGTAGCGCTTGACGTGGGGGCGGAGGCCGAGGAGCTTCATGAGCTGGTAGTCAGCGCCGGGCATGTCGACGCCGGAGGTGGTGCAGAAGACGAGATGCGTGATCTTCGACTTCGGCTGGCCCCACTCCTTGATGGCCTTTGTCGCCGCCTCTTTTCCCAGCCTCGGCACCTCCACCACCACGATGTCCTGACGCGCGTCCAGCGACGGTGCCATGTACGCGCACATGTTTGGATTCTCCTCCAGAATCTCCTCCGTTAGATGCATGTGCCGCTTCCTGATCATCGATTTCTCGCCTGATGGATTTGGTAATGTTCATCAAAAACAGACACAATAATACTATAATAATGGTTAACAAAATTATTTTTCTCATTTTCTTTCCAAATTTTAACTCCAAATCAACTATAATGTTAATTGTTAAATATTTTTATCAAATGTTTTTTATTTATTTATTATAATTGGAAATGAATGAATTCAAAGTAGATTATTTTTTTAAATGCCAACAAGAGGATCTCATTCCATTGTTGTAAATAAATAATAATAATAATAATAATAAAAATTAATTTAAATTGTCTAAAAAAAATATATTTCTAGAAATAAATAACTTACTAAACATATTAATTTTAATATAGCAGAAAAAAAAGACTTATCTGGTAACGAAGAGGTTTATGTAAGTTTAAATTTATTGAAAAAGTTAATAAATAATAACTTTTCAAAGAAAAGTTAACTTTTGAGAACAGTTTTAATTTTTTTTATTATTATGAAATAAAATAAAGGGAATTTGCGCTGTATAGCAATTTTCCTACCCTGCATTAGAATCTAATAGCAACTTTTTAAAAATATTGCAAATATAACAACTTTTTTTCGATAGATTCTATCAAACACTATTGATGGAGTCTATCAAACATTATTGATGGAGTCTATCAGATATTATTGATGAAGTACATTATTGATGGAGTCTATCAGACACTATTGATGAAGTCTATCAGACACTATTGATGAAGTCTATCAGACACTATTGATGAAGTCTATCAATCTGATTTTGATAGATTTGCAAATATTTTCAAAAAGTTGCTATTTACTCAATTTTTTTTTATCTTATTGTAATATACATGCAAATTCCCCTAAAATAAACATACATGAACGGAAAAAGAAAAAGAAAAAAAAAAAAATCTTTACCTATATCTAAGAAGGAAGGCTTATTTTTTTTTTTTTGTTTTGTTTTCATAAAAAAAGACATTTTTACCTAATTTATTATAAGAAACAACATCTTGCAAGAACATTTCAAAATTCTAGAGATAGATATGTAAAGCATCTTTTTTATTTTTCTTTTTAACAAGAAAATAATTTTGATGTCCCACAAGTTTTATAATCCAGTTACTAACTCAGAGAATTAGTGACTTTGTTGATTTATTTGATAGATGACAAATCTTAGAAAATCTATATTTTGACTCTCATCGATAACTTAAAATGATTTCAATGTAAAATTAATGACCAAAAGTGTTGAGTTCGAATCTTAAAAAAACATAAAATGATTTCAAAAAAGTGAAAACATAAAATAATATAATAATATTAGAAAAAAAGCATGCAAAACATTTCTAAAGCTAAGAGATAGAACCCTAAAACACTTTAACTAGAATAAAAACTGAAAAAACTTATACAAAAATAATATTTAAACCATGCTTACACATTCGAGTAAACTTCTCCTTCAAATTGGTCATATGTTCAGATTTGGTAATACGAAAGTAATAATCCGGGTAGTCGGATTGGAGGACGCTGTGCTGCGGTACGGCCGTGCCGATGGCCAGCACAGTTGCGGGGCCATCGGCACGTTGAGCCTTTCGGATTTCGTCGACAGAGGCCATTGCTGCACTATTCTTTTGATTTTTTTTTTACTGCAGAATTGATGAAATAATGTGAATGTAGAGCCAAGAATGGGGGTTGTATTTAAAAGCAGGGAGGGTAGGTTAAATTTACGATTTCATCTGGTGCCACGTGGGATGGAGTTTTCCATCTAAACAATCGGCGGCCTATATTCGCCCACGTCACTGCCCCTTTTTTTCCCGTGCGAAAATTATTGCAACAACGCGCCATAATGGCCTACCGTTGCCGGGCAGCTTTGTGAAACTAATTTGTCACCCTCCTCTATTTAGGGGGAAGTCATTATTGGATGACTCTAAGTCACCCCTCATTTCGTATCGATTTTCGACGTATATCCAACGATGCAAAACTGTTCGTTTTGATTTTCGACCTATATCCAACGATGCAAAACTGTTCGTTTTTATAGACTCAAAACTATTTGAATGGTTATTATTTAGGAAAACTTACAAAAATTAGTCAAATTAAAAAAAACTATGTATATTTCAAAAAATAATTAGTAAAAATAGTCAATGATATTAATAAGTATTGTCACGTGATTTCTTATAATACTTAATAATTATGGAAGCAAATGGTATAGAATTTTTATTACGTTTGTAATTTTTTGCAAGAAGATTCTAGGGGGGTTTGCATGTATAGCAATGTAGGGTAAAATAATTCCATGTATAGCAGATTTTTATAAATGATTCTTGTGTAGCAGAAATTGAAAACGGGCTAAGTGAAATTACTTAAAAATCCATAATGGAAAACTAGGCTTATTTCTATCAATGCGCTTATTTATTTCTATCACTGGACTTAATAGATTTCTATTATTGGACTTAATAGATTTCTATCACTTGGCTAATTGATTTTTCTATCACTAATTTGTAGTCGCAATTTGTGGTTACAATTTATGATTAACTTCTATCATAAAGAAGATAACTTCTATCACCAAAGAAATTGACTTCTATCACCTACAAAAATAATTGTGTTCTGTCACTTAGCAAATTAGACAACTTCTATCAATTACATAATGATTATTTTTTATCACCAAAGAAATTAACTTCTATCACTAAAGAAACTAACTTCTATAACATACAAAAATGAATAATTTCTATCATTTAAAAAAAAAAAGATTGACTTCCATATTTAACAAAAATGATTGACTTTTATTACTTGAAAAAATAATTAACTTCTATTACTTAGCAAATCAATTGACTTATATTAATTGAGCTAGTGAAATTAAAAATTCGATTGAACATAATAAAAATTGATCATTAACAATTGAAGACAAAAAAAAGTGAACCCAATTGAAATTGTTTATTTAAAAGAAAAGTGGAGGGAGGAGATTACAAATACCGATTCCAGAGATTGAACTGTGACGCTGGTGTTGAACTGGTTTACAACCAAACAATGAAATCATTGCGTCACCGACCCATTTGATAGTTATTTCTTTTTTTGATATATGTGATTATTTGGGCCAGCTTTTACACACTTCGATTAAAATCGCTAGACATACCGCCTGACCTTACAACATTCGGTCGAATGAGAGATTAAAATGCATCGAAAAACAAACACTCATCAACTCTCAAGATAAATAAATAAAAAAATCACAAATCACATACTTAAAAGGTAGGGCTCCCCTACTCATGCATGGATAGAGAAGTTTTACTCTTGAAATGATTGACTAAGAAAGGATATATTTTTTTTTTTTTTAAACCGAGAGTTGGAGACAAAAGAGAAAAGAAAAAGGAGGAGAGGAAGGGAAAAAAAGAACAGAAAGTTAAAATTGGAATTTTTGAAAAACATAATGAAAATATGTTATATACGAATTACTTTTTCAAAAAATACTATAATTAAAATAGGTGAATCAAAAACTGATTTCTACAGTAATTTCTCAAGATTCTATTCTAATATAATTTTTCTTTTATTTATCAACACTCACATATATTGGAGGAGATAAGACAGAAATGATGTCTACAAATTAAAATGATTGTAGAGTAAATTATTAGTTTGGTCTGAAGGTTTTTTTTTTTTTTTTTCAGTACATATTGAGAGAAGGGAACCGCAAAATATCGATTTTTTGGTTCGAACTCGTGACCATGGAGTTTGAAGAAAGCTAAAGTTTAATATCTCTGTATGGTTCCAAAAACTAGAATTTAGTCTACATAGTTTGAAAAAAAGCTAGAACTTAGTTCTTAAGTTTTAAAAATTAGAATTTAGTCTTTATGAATTGATAAAATCTAAAAAATAGTATTTATCGTTTCTAATCGTTAATGAATTGAGTCTCTAAAAGTTAGTTATTCACGTATCGATGATGATAGCAGTGCGAGTTAAGTGACTGATTGGACAAAAAAATGAACACATAAATAGTTAATTTTCACTTACATAACTTATAGGGATTACAAAGGACAATGACTAATATTATTAGATTTTTATCAAATTATCATAAGAACTAAATTCTAGTCCCTAAAAATATAAAACTAAACTCTAACTTTTTTCAAATTTTAATTACCAAATTTATAATTTATCCAATTATTATATGTATGTATGATTGATATATATAAAAATAAAAAGATGAAAGGTTCTAGTTTACAATAATCTTCAACCACATTGAAAATTTTGTAGGGAATTTAAAGTTTTGCAAATATAGCAAAATTTTACAACTATTTATTTATTAATCGTACTTTTATCTTTAGTTTTCTTCTTCTCACTCTTTTCTTCGCTAATTAAGATTAAACAGTGACAATAATAATTAAAGTGAACTAAAAATATTTATTTATTAACTTCAATCACTATGACTAATTATAAATCTCTCATTGATGGTAGTTTATTGATTAAATTTACTAATAGAAATTTATTTATTTATTTTTTTTGAGAAAATAATAGAAATTTATTAATATCATTGATTAAAACAGTGATAGAAATTTATCAGAAAAAAAATCTGTTGGATGTTATGAATTGTACAGCTTGATAGAGTATACTTAAAAAATAGGCTAAATTCTCTCTCTCTCTCTCAAGTTAAATTATCCAACCTATCCTTAAATGGTAAGTTTTGTATCAAATATGCCCTTAAACTTTGAAAATTTTAAAAAAATATCTTTGAGTTTAAAATGGTAAAAAAAATATCAATAATTAATTGACTGGGAATTTGAAACAAACTTTACCTTTTTCATTTAAAAAAAAAAAAAAACAATAAAAACTTATGGATTGAGATGTTTTTTTAGAGTAAGGGTATTCTTTTTTTTATGAAACTAGAACTAGAGCTTCCCTTCCATATATTTTTTTAAAATAAGAATATTTTTTAAACTGTGATATTGGGATACATCGGTTGGATGGAAACACAAATTTAGAATATTTAAAATCATGATCAAGATCAATAGTTTTAAACTTTTGTAAGTTTAATGATATTTTTTAAACTTCTCAAAATTAAAGGATATTTTTGATAAAAAAAAAATATAAAAAAGTTTAACTTTCATTTATATTTAAAGATAAGGGCATATTTGATACATTTATTAAAATTTAGTGGTATTTTTGTTACTTTTAAAAATTCAAGAATATTCTTGACACAAATATAATAGTTCAAGGATATAGGTTGAATTTTGTTAATACAGAATACAAATAAATAAATAAATATATATAAAATTAGTGTTTATTATTAAAAAATACTTATCATGTCTCACATTAAAAATTTGAGGAATTTTTAACATCTTTATAACAGATATAAGTTATTTTCTTTACTCTTCATTGATTTTGGGATGTTATCTCATATTGAAGTCGATAAAAAATATAATTTTACAAAAGCCAATAACCTTTTTTTCTTTTTTTAGTTATATTTTGATTCATAAACCCAATAGAAAAAACTATTTCACAGGAGAAAGAGTTAACTAGGGAAATAACTATATTCATTAAACTAATTTAATGAATGTCTATAAATTCTTAAAATTAATTTTTTGTCCATTTTTTTATTTCGAAATTTTATAAATAAATAGTTAAATTAGGATGGACTATTCTACCATTTTCATAATTTCTAATTTGAAATTAAATAATCCTATTTTAGATTCACTATAACCAACCAACAAATCTAAAAATAAAGTTAAATATTTTTAAAATTATAATAAAGAGATTTGAATTCCAACCACCACCAATTTGCATTTAAAAAAAAAAATCCTAATTACGTTCTTCTTTTTTTTTTTTTAATAAAAAAAATCTAATTACGTTCATCTTCAATTTGAAAATAACATCACATACCACTAGATCAAGGCATTTGCATGAGATTACATTAAAGATGGAATATAATAACATATAATTGAAGTAAATACCATACACAAATGTACATTGATGAATTCCAAACATATATATCAAAAACTGGTATGTACCTCATTGTATGAGTTTTTTAGTATCATATATCTTATTATTTATGTACTAGTATATACATTCGATCTTAATATTTGTGTACTAGTATATACATTTGTTTAGTGTATGAATCCTTGTATGTAGACTGTTAGTCGGCATGTATGAGATACTTACCTCATATCTGCGTTTTTGTTGCATCGTATGTATCTTGCGGGTTTTGTACATTCGTACTTAGATACCTTTGTATATAGATTTTATAGTTGCTATATTGTACTCTGATACCGATCCAAAAGAGCGGTTTTTAGCCTGAAATAAGGTGTTTCTAAGCATATTTTTAAAGCATATCTGTCATATTAGAAGCCTAATTCACCTTAGAACAGTCAAATATACTCAAAATGCAATGCATGCTGTGAAAGAGGCAAGAAATAGAAATCATAGGAAAAAGAGAGTTTTTGAGTCATAAGTACGGAGAATTCAGCATTGTTGGAAGAAGAAGGATGAGAATATGAGGAAGAGCAGAAAGTACTCAGCATTCGCTCTCGCATCTGAAGAGGCGGAATTATCCAGTTTCGGATAAAAGATCAATATAAATTTCCGTGCTGTTGACGTTTGCTGACGTCACGACTGGAGTAGTGGACAAGAAATGTTAAAACTCAATCCCAGCCGTTGATCTGCGATTC
>JBBMEF010000022.1:10758384-10769468 GCA_037832685.1 Sicyos baderoa
TAGTTTTGCAAAAAAAAACTTGAGTGCCTAAATCTGCAATTACTTTTCGAAACATGTCTAGTTACTACAATTTCCCTTTTTTTTTCCTCATCTTTTTCACCCCTGCTCGTTACCAGAAAAAATAAAAAAACATCTTCATCAACTCATAACCCAATCCTTTTCTTCATCCTCATGCTCTTGAGTTTAGTGAGAGACGAAAATGGAACAAAGAATAAAAAACTAATTTTTTAATATAAAAGACGAAAATGGAAAAAAAAAAATTTAAATTTAAAGAAAGAAAATGAAGGGACCAAAATAAAATAAACATTGAAAGTTGAGGAAATATTTTAACTTATTAATAATAAAAATAAAAAGGTGAGAGCAATTTTGAATATAAAAAGGGCGCCGTTGCCAAGCCATTGGCCCCGCGGAAATCTCTCATCTCCTTTGCTTTTCCAATTTCCCTTCTTCTTCGTCTTCTTCGTCTTCTTCGTCTTCTTCATTTCTCCTTTCCTTTTCCGTTCTCTGTTCTTCGGATACGGCCATTAATGGCGTCAATTCCGAATTGAATGTGAAACACGCCTCCATTCAATGCTCTCTCCGTTGCACAAACCTCCATTTATGGCTTCCTAGGGCTTCTCATCTTCCAACATTCGCCCGAATCTCAACCCTAGGTCCGCTTTAGCTTCGATTCCGCTTCCGTTTTCGCCATTTGATTTGATTTATCGGCCTTTGTTTCTAATAATTTACCTGCAATTTCTGTTTCTGTAGCGATTCTGTTCAGGAGGCGATTGCTTTGAGCCAAATTATGTCTGCGGTGTTAGCGAGAACGGGGCGGCACCACCAGCGATACGACAATCACTTTCGTCTTGTTTCGGGGTATGCTTTGCTTCCTCTTTCGTTACGATCCCATGAGATCGGTGTCTATGTTAAATAGTGTGGACATCCATCTAAAACCAATTGAGGATGAGAGGAGTACTTCACCTACCTTGTAAACACTTAAGATATCCACATCTTATCAATGTTGGATTCTCAACATGCCCGTGCCTATTTTGGACTGCCAATCTTGAAATCGGATCTCAATTTCTTTTCATTGGACCGTATACTCGTTTGGGCATGATGTTAAATAGTGTGGATATCCATTTCAAAATAAGAGTACTCCATCTACCGTATAAACACTTAGAGATATCTTCACCTTATCAATGTGAGATTGTCAACCGTCCACCCTATTTAATATGAAGACCTCATAGCAATATAACACAAGAATATGCGATGATATCGATGAATGATCTCGTTTGTTGTTTTGTTAACAACCTCATGAATCTTTTTTAATTTCTCATTATTTTATTTTTTTGGCTATTTCGTCGCATTATCCTTTGTCTTGTCCCCTTTTGTTTCTACATGATTCATATATCCTATTATTCCTTTTCCACTCATCTTTAATAATAATTATGAATAGTGTCCTTTCGCTTGCCAAATTGCACTGTTGGAAAGGATCATTTCCATTGGTTTTCGCATCTTTAAACTACAATTGTTGTATCTTTCTGGTATAGCAATCGATGTGTTTTATATACATATCGTATTTATTTGTTTATTTACATGGTGGGTCTTTGTTTTGACTTGGGTTACATGAACAACAAAAGGGGTTTCGCTATCTATTTTGTCTCTTTTGTGGAAATTGTTAACAACTGAGCACATTATGACATATCGTAGTTTTCTATCACCGCTCTAACCTTTCGTTTGTGGTAAGGACAAATTGTAGTGGGCATTTCAGATATTAAAAAAAAACATTTATGTTATTTTTGTTTGATATCAGCGAGTGTCTGGGGCAGCGTGTCCATGTACCTTGACTATTCTCATGGGTCATACCGCATGATAATAAAACTGGTAGAAAATTAATTCCTAGATAGGTAACTAGATGGATTGAATCCACAAACTTTTTTTTATTTCTTCTTGTTGTCCTTTTGACCACTAATCTACCCATGGTAGTTAAATTTGTGTTCTTATCGGTGTGGATTTTTGCCTAGGCTTGATGTTTCGATTTATGCTCCAAAAGTCCATGGTGTAATTATGATATTGAAAACATTTGGGTATATTCTTTTTTATTGTTTAACTTAGCTACGTTATGAACATTCTAGTATGCCTCCATCAGAATTGCAATTGCGAAGCAACAAAATGAGAATTTCATTTCTTAGGCCCGACCCCCATTTGATAACCATTTTATTTTTAGTTTTTGGAAATTTAAGCCTACAACAACTTTTTCACTATATGTTTTTTCTTACTTGAATATCTACATCTTACCTATATTTTTAAAACTAAATCAAAATTTTTAAAAAAAAAAAAATAGCTTTCAAAAGCTTGTTTTGGTTTTTGAAATTTGGTTAGTATTCACCTACTTTCTTGAGAAAAGATGAAAATAGTTGTATGAAATTTGAGGAAAATTAAGTTTCAATTTCAAAAACAAAAAACAAAAAACAAATGGTTATCAAACGGTCTTTAACTATTTGATTTTTGTTTTAAAGTTTGTGTTTGTTTTCTCATCCTTTCTACTTCTAGTTTCATCTTTCTTAAGGAAACATTTGAATTCTAGATTGAATAATGTGACGTGGATGGTGGATTTGAGTTTCTACTTTCTTATTCCTTTTTCTTTTTAATCGGGAGAGTTGCCTGGAACTGTTCAAAGATTTATACTCAAACCTAATTCCCTAAACAGATAGAATGTTTAATATGATTTATATAGAATTGTTTCCTTCGTGTTATGGATTGATTATTTCTTATGACATTCCAAACTTCAAATTTGCTTGGATCTTGAATTAATAAAGTCCATGAGTGTAATGTTGAATGTTTTTGGCTCGAAAAATTATAGGTTCCTTACTTGTAGCTTTATTGATGTTGATTTCATAAATGGCATTGTCTTCCTTTTATAATTGAATGTAGTTTCATTGTATGGTATTGTAAATGAGTTTAACTCAGCAATCGATACTTATTCGTTTAATTATTTGCACGCAACAGATGCATTCCTTACAGGATGATAGAGGACAGCGAAAAAGTTCATGACCAGTGTGACATTGAGAACAAGATTGAAGTTCTCATGGTTTCTTCCCCTAATCGCGACGACTTAGTGTTTCCAAAGGTTCATAATTTTATCGATTTTTGGTTGAAAAGGTGTTGGCAAGAAATACCACTTTCCTATATTTCAATGTTTCTCATTGTTCTGCCTTGCAGGGAGGATGGGAGGATGATGAGACCATTCTCGAAGCAGCAAGTCGTGAGTCTGTGGAAGAAGCAGGAGTGAGAGGAAAGCTCAACGTAGGTTTATAATTGTGCTCCTTTTGTGGAAATTTATAGTCTTTTTGCATGTTTTCTTCAGAAATATCAAATACAAGGTTGTAAAACCTTTCAGATGCTCGTTGATGGGTTTCTGTAGTAGCCAAGTGTAGGAATAGTTTGCATAAACAACTGGGCATTTTAGGAAATTTATACTTCAATGGTCTGCTCCTTTAGAAGGATTGCAAAACGCATGAGATTGATGCTGTTTGTCAGTTTAATATTTGTAATTGGTTCAATCCACGGTGGCCACCTACTTAGAAATTAATGTCTTACGGTTTTCCCTGATATCCAAATGTTGTAGGGGTCAAACTGTATGTCCCATGACAATAGTTGAGCTGTGCGCAAACTAGCCCGGATAGTCAAAAATATCAAAAAGGAAATAGTTAGTTGAATAAAAATAAACATCTAGTTGTGTAGCTACTTATGGAAGAGCGAGTATTGATTGTTTTTTTTTCATACGACAATATTGGGAGAAGGGGAGATTCGAACCTATAACCTCATGGTTACTAGCTATGCTCTTGTTGGCTTGTGTATTGATTGTTACAAAAGAAGAAGAAAGCTGAGAGCAGATTTCCTCGTAGAACTAGCTACTGTCCAATTTGACCTTTTTTTTAAACGTCGAATTTGACTTTGTTAGTGGGCTATATTCCTTGCTTATTGTAACATTTTCCCACTTAAAAAATAAAATTGCGTTGTTTCTTATCGTCAGGAAAATCCTCTCGGAGTTTGGGAGTTTAGAAGCAAAAGCAAGCAGGACATTTGCAGTATGGAGGGAGCATGCAGAGGATACATGTTTGCATTAGAAGTTACCGAAGAGCTCGAATTGTGGCCAGAGCAGGGGAACCGCCAAAGGAGATGGGTCAGTATTTACTGGAAACTAACTTCTTGGAAAGAAAACATTTCCGAATGAGAAGAAACCTTTTCTGTTTGATTTGCAGCTCGATGTTAAAGAGGCATTCAGACTGTGCCGGTACGATTGGATGCGCGAGGCACTTGAAGTGTTTCTTAGAGTAATGTCGGGCGATGAAAACATTGAAACTACCGAAGAGGCTTCAGAAACGACCCCAGTAACAGTTCCAAATGTGGTTGATTGTGCATTGATATCATCAAACTGCTGTGGAAGGCCCCCTTTCGGTCAGCAGCACGGTACAAATCACTCGGCAGGCATAGGGATTTCAAGGGGTTGCAGATTAGGCATTACACTAACAGAATGAATGATGAATTTGTGCAGCAGGTTCATGGAAGCAGTCTCTGGTGGGCTGGAAGTCATTCAAGTTTGAGAAAGAACAAACTGTGAAGTGAATGGTAGGCTTTTTTTTGTACTTTTGTTTTGTTGTTGGATGAATGGAAATGGATGGTGATTGTATGTAGTAGAAGCAAGGTAAGGTGTAGTTGGAGTACAAATGTATGTGGTTGGTTTGTTCATGTTGTTTAGTGAATGGTGTTAATAAGATAACTGACTGATGATGTTGAAGAAGTTGATGATAATGGGATTGTGGTTGGTTGTGTGTTGTAATACAAAATGAAAAGGCCAAATCAGCCTTAGAGGGTGGGGAACAAAACAGTGTATAGTTGGGATAGATAAGACTGGGTTTAACTGTTGTGTTTACTGTTTAGAGAAAATTATGAGGAATAGCTTCATATCCAGTCTCATCCAAGTGTGTATTTTCATATACTTCTCACCAAACGTCCCCAAGAGATGATAGAGTGGTTGAAGACTTGGACTTTGAAGGGGTACGCTCCCTTCAAGAACTTGTGATATACTCCTTCGATGTCTCCGGGTAGTATTCTTGTGATATATGTCAAGATGCGTGAAAGCTGGTTCAGTCACGGATATAAATAATAATAATAAATAAATAAACAGGTAAATTATACCCTTGTATCAAATGTATAAGGACGAGTAAAAGCTTACATTCAACAAATAATCGAAATAACAATAAATTTTAAATAAAAAAAAATACAAGCGAACGAACTCTAATTATTTTGTTACCCACATCAATAAAAATATAAATACTTGGTTAAGTGAAGTTTGAGTTTTAAAAGAGTTTATATAATTTATTCATGAAAATCTAATAGACATGACCTTAGAATACATAAAAACTCAATATAAAGTATAAATTCAATTATATATTTTAGCTTGGTTTTGGGGGCCGTTGCCCTAAGCTACTCGATCACTGACCGTTAAACTCTTGATTAAGTAATCTTAGTGCACATAATTCAAAATATTTCAACATTATTATTAGACTAAAGGAAAGAGAGAAAGTTACCTTCTTGGTCTCATTGCATTTTCTATAATCGAAAATCAAAGTTGCATCCACCTCATACTCAAAGGTACCTATACGCGTATCAAGACCCGCATCCAAGTGACAACGAGAGATTTTAACACTATGTTTACTCATAGATTTCAAATTTGAAACATCCAAAAATTGAAATTGGTCATTTTTCTAAACCAATCTAACAAAAGAGATAACCTAACCCAATTAGAATTTCTAGCACTCGTTTAGAGATCTTAAGTCACGTAATTAGAATTTCTAGCACTCGTTTAGAGATCTTAAGTCACGTAATTAGAATTTCTGGCACTTGGATTTGAAAGGGGAGTAAGTTTGAAAAGCTTCGGATGAAATGAAAAACAATTGAAGTTCCGTCTTATAAATTTTGATTTTTGGTTTCGGTTTTGAAAAATAAAGTTTGTTTTGTCTCAATTTATTTACAATAGATTTCACATTTGTTAAGAAAACATTTGTGTCAAGTTTTAAAAAAACCATTTTTTTTTTCTCTTTTTCAAAACTTAGACTTGGTTTTGTTTTTAAACATTGGCAATAAATATATATTTTATTTTTAAAAACTTAATTAATTTTTTAAAACCTAGATAGTAAACCGATAACAAATGAAGGATACTTGTATATGAGAGTAATATTCATAGCTGAAAGTAGTATTCGTATATTTAATTTTCAAAATTAAAACAAAATGTATAAAACGGGACTTAGATTTTTATTTTTAGAAAGTGATATTCCAATGGTTAGTAATAAAATTTGAGTGACAAAGATGGAGGTAGTCAAATCACCTAAATATTCTTAACAAATTCAAATATATATATATTTTTAGTACAAATTGGGGAGGAGAATTCAAATAATTACATGAAGAAGAACCAGAGTTAGAAGAATATGGGCAGCTCAACGGTTGAAACTAAGGACTTCAAGACATGCTTATTTGAGAGATCTCTAGTTCGAGATCGTTGAAAAACGCTTAAATTAAAATATCATTCAAAGTGTCATAGTGTCACGTCTAAAAAACTAAAATTTAGACGCATGAATAATAAGATTCAATATATTTAACATACGATTATGTACGAATTATATTTTAGATTTTATAAAACCCGAGACTAAATTCTCATTTTTATAGTTATAAGGACAAAAGTCTAATTTTCTTCGAACTATAGAAACTAAATTGTAACTTTCTTCAAACTATAGAGTCTAAACGCTAGTTTTTGAAACGATAACTCATACTAAACTTATATTTTACCAAAAAAAAACTCCAAAATTAGAGTTATCAAATATATAAATTTTATAAATTTATTTTTGAAAAATTGTATTACATGGTTTTTTTCTCCACAAACTAATTATAAATGTAATTAAATTTTAAAATATATGCATTTATAGATTATATACATTTTAATATCCATTAATACACTATTATAAAAAAGTACTAGACATTACTCATTTAATTTTAATAATTATATTTAATTTATTTTAAAATAAAATATATTTATTAGTATTTTTTAAATTGGACAAATATAAATAGTTGAGTTTATTTTGATTTGAGAAAAAGCTGGTTACATAAATAATTGGGTCAGAAAAGAGAAAAAGGAAAAATAGGATAAATATGTATTTTTTATTGTTGTTGTGGTTTGTTTTGTCGTTTGTGGAAGTAAGTAGATGATGATATGGAAATTTGGGTTTGGTTTAGAGCCATGGCGCCTGCGCGTGATCTTCCCTCTTCCTTACGCGTCTGTTAGAGTATATTGGAGTTCATTGGCCTTAGGTTAGGTTAGGATAGTAGTATATAATATGTATAGGATTGGATTGGTTGGCAAATTGACCAACCCGAAATGTTGGGTTGGTTCAAAAAAATCATTCAACCCTACCCAACCCAAACCATGTACACCCTTAGTATATATATATATATATATATATATATCATGTTTAGGGTTGTATTGTGTGTGGCACAATGTAGCCTCCACACCTTCTTCAATAATGAAATTCTTCAAACCTCAATCCTTCAACAATGACTTCCATCATTTTTCTTGTTGTATCTCAAATCATTACATAGTATCAGAGCCCTATAGAAGACATGCTTTCTTTCTTATCGATCCGGTAAGCCTATATTCTTCTTCTCTTCTCTTCTTCTCCTTTGAGGAGCAAAATCAAAATTTCAAAACCATCCTCCTTTTTTATGGTTTCTTCTTTTCTTCTTCTTCCTCAAAACTTCTTAAAATATGTTCCCATTTAAATCCTTTAAGGATTTATTCTTCAAAATCTTTCCAAACTTCTTCTCCTTAAGATCCTTTAAGGATCTCATTCTCAAAGAACTTTGAACAATTCATTTTATTTAAACTTTGAACAATTCAAATAATTTTTTAATCCAACTCAATCTAATATGTTAAATTCGTCAAATTATTCAGATTATCAGAGTTTTTAAACGCTCTTAATTTTTTTTTTAATTGAAATTGAGTCTGGATAATATTTTAATATAAGAAATGACACAATAAATATACATATATCAAACTTTATAATTGGAGTATTTTTATGAAGAAAAAATGACGAGAAACATTTTATTTTAATGGAATAGAATTTAATATTTGAAAGTACATAAAGCTAAGACAAAAATGAAAGGGATGGAAGAAGTGGATGAAATTATTGGGCATTTGGGATTTGAAAATTTGATATGACACGTAATCAATAAGCTATGAATTAATTGGATTAAGGCTCCACATCATATGTTATGTTGATGGGTTTGAACTTAGAGACCGTGGAATATGGCCTATCAACTACATTGCATTATCAACGTTTTTTTTTCTTCACCAAACTTGTCCCTCTCAATACACCTAGTCAACAAAAACTTAAACCGATCAAATAGATCAGTGATGCATTAGTTTAATTGTTTAGTCGTAAACTAATTCAACAATAATGTCACATATTCGATTCTGAGATAGAGTACTTATCCTCCTTATCTTAGTATGTATTAAAAAAACAAACCAAAACTGAGTTTGATAATTTAAAAAGAAGTTACAATTTTGGATCTTCACACTTTCAAATATCGAAATTCACCTTTTATTTTGCCCGTTTTGTTGGGAATTTTTTTTTTCAATTAATTTTTTTTCCTTTCCTAAATAATTTATAATTAAATTTTCTTAAAAATTAAAAAAAATAATTTTTTTATTATTAAACTAAAATATTATGAATAAATAATTTTACGAACAAATATTTTCTTTATCTAAAAATTAAAGAGATAAAATAAGAGGACATATATATATTTAAATGGTAAATGAGGAGGAGATCACGAAGACGGGATGGAGATACATTCCCAATTTTCGACCTCGTTTAGCCTATATATGGGAAATTTGTCTCCGTCTCTAGACCATGGGGCTGGTCCTCGTGGGACCGAACATCTCTATATATGTGAGTATTTGAACTTTGAATCACTTTATATACATTTCAAGTATTTTACTAGATAACCGTCTGACTCTATATTGGTTGTAAAAAATTCATTAAGAAAATTGATCTTTATTGATTTGGAAAAAATTAGAATTCAATCTATATTGTTTTAAAAGTTGAAATCTAGTTCTTATAATTAGTAAAACCTAATAAATCATCTATGCTATTTGGAATCATGATTATTTGACAACATATAATTTCATATCAAAATTAATTGAGACTAAACAAAAAATTCATGAATCTCATAAGTGTTGTAAAATCTTTTTACCTTTCTATGGTAGGATCTCCAACAACAATAAATTAAATATGTGACAATTAATTAAGAGTAATACTTGCTGTCTTCCATTTTTAATCTAATCGGCTACTTGAACTACACGGTTGATGATGTTGAAGGATTATTAGGATGCATAAAGTAATGAGTTCAATTTATGGTGGCCACCTACTTAGAAATTAATTTTCTACAAATTTTCTTGGCATCCAAATATTAAAAGATGAGACAATATACCCTGAGACATTAATCGAGATGTACGAAAGTTGACTTGGATAGTCACGGATATAAAAAAATGTGGGAGGATTATTGAATAATACGAGTGGAAGCAGATGTAATAAGCTGGGCAGGTTGGTCCGAGTGTACAGTGATTTTTGATGATGAAATAAACTTTGACAACCTGGGTGGTGCGGTGGAAATAAAATGCCTCACAAATTGTTCCATTTCAAAATTAATATTTTATTTTGCAAAAATAAAATATATATATTGGTTAACCAACCCATTACTATATATTGCATGATGTCATTAATATTACTCTTTTTAACCTAAATCAATATTGTTTTTCAAAGAGATAATATATATATATATATATATTTACACGATCAACCTATCACTTTTTAGATCCGGACTTCTTGATTATCAAATTATTTTAAAATAATTTCTCTAAGTATCAAATTAATTTTTTTAAAAAAAAATTAAAATTATATTTATTTATTTTTAATTAAAATATCATTTTGATTTTTTTTAAAAAATATATTATTTTGATACTGTGATTTCATTCCATTTTACTTTTTATACTTTAAACTTGATTCATGTATTAATTTGTATAAAGTTTTTTTTTAGAAAATGAATAAAGCTTAAAATTAATCTCAATTGTTTGTTATTTTTAAAAAAATATTGTTAAATTAGCTCTTTCTCTGTAATTTTTTATTTTGAAAATTTGGGGTGGATTATAAATTTTAATTATAACTTCTTAAAAATATTAATACATAACAAAATATTTCAACTTTTAAAATATCATTTTTTTTAGTTCAACAAAGCTTACAACTTATAACAGTTTGATCATTAGCTCACATATATTTTGAAAGATGTTGATTATGCCTTTTTCTTACATTTAAATCATAATTCATTTCAATTTTATGGTTTCGAAGATCGAACTCATGACAATGATGATTACCAATAAATATGGGTGATAATAAAAATTGAAAATTGATAAAAACAAATCGAACCAAATCCATTCATTGGATTTGTTTAGATTTTTCACATAATATGGATATATTGATTTTTATTTGGAAAAAATCAAAAGTTATTGAATGAGATCTATTTATACGTAAAAGCCAATAAAAACTAAACTGAATCAATATTAATTTATTTGCTTTCATTTTTCTTTTTATAGATTAGTTCAACTTTTTATTGGTAAATGAATAATTATTTTTGTTAAATTTAATTATAAATTTTGAGATTTTTTTAGGAAAACAACATTCAATTAGGATTGGAAGCAAAATAGCAAAAAAAAAATCAAACCGTAGTCAAGAATCGAAGAAAATATCACTAATGATTTTGTTATTTATTGGGTATTGGTTCGGTTCATCCTATTATCGGATCAGTTGGATCAGAATCTTGACAAAAAAAAAAAAAACTAAACTAATGATTTTTTCTCAATTTGACCTAATACGGAAGAAAAACGAATCAAAATCAATCTCATAAACAATAAACGGAAATTGTAGTAACTAGACATGTTTCAAAAAGTAATTGCAGATTTAGGCACTCAAGTTTTTTTTTGCAAAACTAAT
>JBBMEF010000022.1:10769568-10783352 GCA_037832685.1 Sicyos baderoa
CCAAATGGGCAAATGGGTAAATCTTCTATTTTTAATATTTAAAATTATAAAAAGAAAATCTAGCCTTGCAAATACTTCCCGAATTTTCTAATTTTGCAATTAGTTTTCTAATATAGTCTAAATATGCTAAAAGCTCAACAATAAAATCACATACCACCAACTTTTTAACTCCGTTTACGTATATATATCATTAGACATATACTACCGCAGAGTAATTGCACATGTTGACTTGACCCATATTAGTTAATATTTAACTTTTAACTAATTCTAAGATTTTTTTTAATAAAAAAAATACACAAATAACAATTATAACAAAAAATGGAATAAATCTCAACATATGATAATATATTATAATTAAATTGTTTTTTGGAAAAAAAAACTTTGATCATTAAATATCATTCCTGCCATTTCAAAGAAGAAAAAAAAAACAGAAAAAAGTTGCTGCATTATTTTTAATTTATTAATATCTTATCATCATCATCAGCATTATTATTTATTAATATTGAAATCTAATTAACGCTACCAATTCTGTTTTTGGTTTTTTGTTCTGCGCCATCCTCAACTTGAAGCTCCAATGGAGCAAGGATCTGGGTTTTCCACTTCTTCCACTCCTTCTCAGGTTCATTCTTCTTCTATTCTCCATTTTCAGCCACGATTCTGCTTTGATTTCTGTATTTCTCGTATCGAATTCTCCATTGCCATGTCTGTTCTAAGATTGCCCCCGATTATGAAATGGACGCCATTCGAACTCCAGGATTTGGTTATTGGCTGCTGATTCTCTGTTTTGAATCGGAAACCTCTTATTTTCCGATTCGTTTCGCAGATTTTGTTGCCGGATTTACGGCTTCATCTTTAATCTATGTTCTTCCTCAACTTGTTTGCAGCTTTCAGTCTCTAGATTCTTGTGGTGGTTCTTCCTGGCTCCTTTTTGTTATCAGCATTTTTTTTTGTTCGTTACTAATTGTTCCTATTCTTATTACAATCATTATCGTCGTCGTCTTTGTTTTTAGTTTTTGTTTGATAACGATTAGTTTAGGTCTTCCTTTTTTTTTTGAAACAAGGGTAACCACGCCCGCCCCTAGGCCAGACACCGAGACATCGGAGGAGTAATGTCACGTGTGAGTCTCGAACCTGTTTAGGTCTTCCTTTTATTTAGTTTTTTTTAGATGGTGTTTGGTTTCTAATTTAATATTCTTTAGGATGGAGTTTAGCCGGTTTCGTTGATTATAAGTATGTGAAATTTCACATGAATGAATTTGAAAAGATTGTGGCTTCCTTGTTGTGGTGCAAGAAATCTTGTTTCCCCAAATTTAGATAGTTACCGTAGGCAACTGGTTAAAGTGTACAACTCCTCTTAGCTTCATCCGATTCTGTGTCCGACGATCATCTTTTTGTGAACTCAACCGTATAGTTTTCATCAGTTGATACAGGATAATGATGATTGAACTTTCAATTTCATGAAACATTGGGAAATATTTCACCATCCTTTTGGTTTTGACTTACTTGATTCACAACGCATATTCTCCACATCGAAAACAGTGGCATGCTGTGGTGGAACTCGCTAAGATCACGTCTGTTAAGTGAACATTTCTTTTCTTTCTTGTATATAGAATTTACTTCCAAACCATAAAGGAGCGTGACTTTATATAATCAAGTCAACTTTATTTTGTGAAAGTCCGAACCTGATGGTGCTTTTTCGTGCTCTTTTTTGTTGTTCTTTACCTGCAGTTCAATCTTTTGCTAGCAATAGACCCTTTTGGACCTTTGGTTTTTCCAAATATTATTAAGTTTCCAGTTTTAACTGAATTTTATGTCTTTTGCAGTTTTCGCGAGTGTACCTCACTAGGAATCTACTACTTGCATATCAAAGTTTTGGAGTAGTCTATGGAGATTTGAGTACTTCGCCCCTCTACGTTTACTCGAGTACATTTGCAGGGAAGTTGCAGACACATAAAACTGAGGAAGTAGTATTTGGTGCATTCTCCTTGATCTTCTGGACTCTTACACTGATACCATTATTGAAGTATGTCTTCATTGTATTGAGTGCAGATGATAATGGTGAAGGTATGGATTGGACTGCAGAACAAATTCATTTATGGGAAATTTAATTAATCATTTAAGGTTCTTTGTGAACCATCTGTTCTCTGGTTTCAGGAGGAACCTTTGCTCTTTATTCCCTGCTCTGCCGACATGCTAAGTTGAGTTTACTTCCCAATCAACAAGCAGCCGATGAAGAGCTATCAGCTTACAAATATGGTCCATCTTCTCACGTTGGAGCCCCTTCTCCACTAAAAAGGTTTTTGGAAAGGCATAAAACGCTTAGGACGGTCTTACTTCTTGTCGTATTATTTGGTGCTTGCATGGTCATTGGTGATGGAGTGCTAACTCCTGCAATTTCAGGTTAGGTGTTTACTTTGCACGTAAGATTCATAAGGACTTCTTTTTTGGATAAGAAGATTCATAAGGACTTCATAGGTGTTTGATTTTCTTTCCATTATATATAAGTATCTTGAATACATATAATATAAGTGTCTCAAGTTTTTTGGCGGTTTACGGATTTCAATAGAATGTTCAATGTATCATGCATGTTTTCTAAATACACATGTTTCTCCAACTTCTTTAGAGTGTGAGCTACATTTTCTTTTTCTTACAACAATTTAATTTCAGTCTGATTTGTGGACATCTGAGTGTGTAAGCTGCATTAAAAACAAAGAGTATGCTCTTTTCACCAACATATGATAATTGATCATTATTAAGTAATAATTATCAGGAACCTACAGGCTACAGCTGGATTTCCCAGCCTTTCTTTTGTTCATGAAGCAAAGACAAAACAAGTAAACAGTGATGAACAGTGCTGCAATATTACCACCCTGGTTGTATCCTTGTTCAATTGTAGTAAACAAGCTATCATTTGAATAGAGAAAAATTGTTAAAAGAAAATTGAATAGAGAAAATAAAATCATCCTGCGGAAGTTAGATATGCTATTTTTTTTACAAAACTTTTACAACCTTCTTGGACCAAAGGATCCTGCTTGTGTCTTACATTGAGCTATATTCAATTATAAATTTGTCAATACTTTACTGGTACCATCATTATGAACTCTGGAATGCTCACAATTTTTGTCTTCATTGTCGTAAGAATTTTTTGGCTCATGTATATTATGTCTTTTGCCTTGCAGTTCTATCCTCAGTTTCAGGTTTACAAGTTACTGAAGCAAAATTGACCAATGGTAATCTATAATCTTTACATAGATGTGACTAACTGTGATGCTTAAGAGTATGTCTTTTTATCAAAATATACCTTTCTGATTCTCATTTAAGATGATCTATACTGTAGGGACACTCCTTTTGATTGCTTGTGCCATACTGGTGGGTCTATTTGCCCTGCAGCATTGTGGCACCCATAAGGTTGCATTTATGTTTGCTCCAATAGTTATCATCTGGCTGTTGTCAATTTTCTCCATTGGTCTGTACAACATAATACATTGGAACCCAAGTATTATACGTGCAATTTCCCCTCATTATATCATCAAATTCTTAAGGGTCACTGGTAAAGATGGTTGGCTTTCTCTCGGAGGGGTTCTTCTGGCCATAACTGGTACGTGGAATCTGGAATTGTTACATGTATTTATTTTTGTTTTTCTTAGCATTATGGTCCATGTCCTTGTCAATTAGTTGAGTGCTAGGAACCCTATAACTTATAAGGTTGTGAATTTTGTATTGTTCTTCTTTCAAGCTGATTTTTCTTTCTGAAACAAATCTTTCAAGCTGATTAATGGGAATTTATGTGGTTTTCTCAGGTACCGAAGCGATGTATGCAGATCTTGGTCATTTCACTGCTTTGTCTATAAGGGTGAGCTTTGTGACCAAATCATCTATTTATTCTGTAGCAGAATACATGAGCATAATATTGGGGCAATTAAATTCCATCATGTTGCAGAGTGGAGCTTATATGATCTATATTCACCTTTTTTATTCCACTCATTGAATAAAAATATGCTAGGGATAATTGAATTATGATTATCCATGATATTAAATAAGCTTCTTGCAAGATTTTTGGAATTCAATAGCTACAATGACTTTTTTTTTGTTAGTTGGTAAAATGCCAACTTTTATTGAGAAGAAATGAAAGAATACAATAATGACAATGACTTGATCTTAGCTCTTTGCCTTGAGCCATTGACTAATGGTCTCATTAACGCCGACTAATGAATGGTTAAGCAACTAATACGGAGTCTTTACTTTTGCAGCTTGCATTTGCGTTCGTTATCTACCCTTGTTTGGTAGTACAATACATGGGTCAAGCTGCCTTTCTGTCTAAGAACCTTGAATTGTTTCCAAACAGTTTTTATGACTCGATACCTGGTTAGTTAACTAGTCTTGTTTTCTCAACAGTGGTTTGAGTTTCAATTATTCTGGTCTTAGACTCTTAATCATTGTCATTGCTGTTATTTCCTCTTGCAGAACCTGTATTTTGGCCTGTTTTTATTATTGCCACCCTTGCGGCTATCGTGGGGAGCCAGGCTGTCATTACTGCTACTTTCTCTATTGTCAAACAGTGCCATGCTCTTGGTTGCTTTCCTAGAGTGAAAGTTGTCCACACCTCTAAACACATATATGGGCAGATCTACATCCCAGAAATCAACTGGATATTAATGGTCCTCACTCTTTCCATTACAATAGGGTTTCGAGATACAACAATGATTGGAAATGCGTACGGTAAGTTCTCTAGACTCCCATGCACTCCTGTATCTGCAAGCGTGCACACACACGTAACACATTAGTTTTTGGAGAAGGTTTAATAACAATTGTGCACCCTAATTACACATTGCATGTAAGTGGTTGAATTATCAACTGCTTTCAATGGAAGTAATAGGATCGCTTGCTAAGTGTGTTGAGGATTGCTTTTGAGAATGGTATTTTTAAGTACAAACCTTTTTAAATGTAGCCACCCACCATTACTAATTAGTAAACACTTTTTAAGATATTGAAAATCTATTCCTCTCACATTACTAATCTGAAAATGCATTTTATGCCACCTAAGATGAGGGTTTTAAACTACATAAAGGCCATTGCATTCTTTTAAACGTTGTTCTTCGTATATCTGTTTGCTTGTAAGTAATAGGGTCACTTGTCCCCAAGGGGTGGTGCAGTTGGTTGAAGAGTTGGGCTTTGAAGGTGTGCTCCCCTCAAGTCCCAGGTTCGAGACTCACCTGTGACATTAATTTGTAGATACTTCTTGTGTCTCCATTCCTTTGATGTCTCCCGGTGCCTGGCCTAGGGATGGGCGTGGTTACCCTTGTTTCAAAAAAGAAGTAATAGGATCACTGCTTATTACACACCTATCTCTCTCACTTCCTAAGTTCCTCTAATATATTCCAAGTCATTGGAAAGCCAATAGGTGTTTGTCACCTTTCTTGATCTAACCTTCTTTCAATCTTAAGTCGATAAAAAATTCATCTAGCTCAACCCTTCATCCAACCGACTCAGGTTCTCAGGAGACTCCGCCATTTCTGTATGCTTAGCTGCATTAAATTCGTCTTCATCTTTTTTCCATCCTCTTCCATAAGTTGAATAAATGTGGGGTTTATCACCTACTGCATTCTCTCTTCACCACTTTGCAGTTTAGATTGTAGGAACTTCTTTCTTTATCTGTCTTTCTTTGGTGCAAACAAAGTCGTCATCTTCTTAGAATAATGCACTTAAAAAATTATTTCGATTATAACATTTGACAGAGAAGGTTATGGACTGTTGAAATGCCTAGAACTATGTTAACTTATAAAGTGGAGAATAAATATGGGTTGATAACCACAAATCTGTTTTGTCTGTTCTGAGGGATGCAATAGCAGTAGTAATCATAAACTTGCATTTCTGAAACATGTCAACTCTGATTCAAATTGTGTTCTTTTAGTTTTATATCTCTGAAAACTTAACTTAGTTTTTTTTTTTTTTTTTTTGCGTGAGAGGTTTTTTAACTTCTTCCTGCTTGCAACTACTACACATTTCCTTAACATAGTTTCATTTTTTGTTCGTGGTCCAGGACTTGCCTGCATGACTGTGATGTTCACGACGACATTTCTTATGGCACTTGTCATCGTATTCGTTTGGCAAAAAAGTATCCTGCTGGCTGCACCTTTCCTCATCTTCTTCTGGGCTGTCGAAGGTGCTTACTTATCAGCAGCAATCATAAAAGTGCCACAAGGAGGGTGGGTTCCGCTTGTGCTGTCAGCCTTTTTTATGATTGTTATGTTTGTCTGGCATTATGGCACTCGCAAGAAGTACAACTTTGATCTTCACAATAAAGTTTCACTGAAGTGGTTGCTTGGACTAGGTCCTAGCCTTGGTATAGTTCGTGTCCCTGGGATTGGTCTCATATACTCGGAATTGGCGACAGGAGTTCCCTCAATATTCTCTCACTTTGTGACAAATCTTCCTGCGTTCCACAAAGTTTTAGTCTTCGTTTGTGTAAAGTCTGTTCCTGTTCCGTATGTCTCACCCGAAGAACGCTTTCTCATTGGGAGGGTCTGTCCTAGACCATATCGCATGTATCGGTGCATAGTGAGGTATGGCTACAAGGACATTCAGAAGGATGATGGGGACTTTGAGAATCAGCTGATACTAAACATTGCAGAATTTATTCAAATGGAGGCAGAGGAACCACAATTCTCAAGCGCTGAAAGTTCTTCAATTGACGGGAGGATGGCTGTTATAAGCACTCGAAGCATACAATCAAGCTTGAGCTTCATAATATCGGGGCACGAAGAAGTCGGTACCAGCAACTCCATCTACAGCAGCAAATCTGCCACACTCCATACTTTACGATCTGCCTACGAGGACGAGAATCCGCAACTAAGAAGGCGCCAAGTAAGGTTTCAGCTACCTCCCAGCCCTTCAATGGATCCTAGAGTTAGGGAAGAGTTGATGGACTTGATCCAAGCCAAAGAGGCCGGTGTAGCATACATAATGGGACACTCATATGTCAAGGCTAGAAGATCTTCGACGTATTTGAAAAAGCTTGTAATAGATATCGGATACTCATTCCTCCGAAAGAACTGCCGAGGCCCGTCTGTTGCCCTCAACATCCCTCACATCAGTCTAATTGAAGTGGGGATGATATATTATGTTTAGTAACTGTGAAGAACCATAAACGTTCTGATTGTTTCGAGTAAAGGTTGTCGGTTAGATCCCCGGTGATGGCGTCTGCGGTAGGGCCTTGGCAGAACAACAGCATGATTTAGATCTGTAGATAGAGAGGTCAAGACTCAATATTACCTTACCCTTTATGGGATTAAGTTAGGATTTGGAAATGCCTTTTGCCAATTGAAGAGGGGGATCTTTGATTTGAGAGTCATTGTGAATTGTTTTACAAATAGTAAGGCTAAACTCAAAATTTGGTTGGGTGCTCTCTCACATGCAAACACAAAGGGTTGGAGTTGAATAAATTTTTAAGCTTTGCCCATCATCAATCAATACTTAAGAAACTGTTCTGTTGGCTGTAAAACAACTTCAAAACACATCAATTCTTCATCCCATGTTTGTATAGTTCAAAAAAAAGAAACTTGGAATTCACTCATATATAATCTTATTTTCAAGATAACATCTTGATTACATTATAAGGATTAAGTTTGGTCCTTGGCACTTATATTTTGAATAGTTTTTGATACATTTTTTAACCTAGTCGTCTCATTAGTTGATTAGATGTTATTTAAGAACACGAGATTGAAAGAGATTAAATTAATTTTGGATGAGATTTAATCGGCAAAAGAAAAAGCAATGTCGTTGTAATATTAAAGTGGATTGATTGTTTGTTTTAGATAAGAAACAATTTCATTAAAATATGAAATTACTTAGGGAATAATGAGTGAAATTTACCCGAATGAATTCTCAATCTCCTCACACTTGAAGTAAGTTTGCTTCTAAGCCTTCCTGCTCTTATTATAATAGGGAACGCAGTTCCAACTAGACTATTGCTCGTACCTAATTTATTCAATTTTATTGGTTTAAGGAAGAAAACTAGCTTAAGCCCGACTTCAGAGACGAGAGTAATTACAAAAAAACTCTCCAATTAAGGTAGATAGATTGATAGATTGTCGGAGATCCTTAAGTGTTCACGATTATCTATCTAACCACCACTTCAAAAAAAAAAATGCATAGGTAAATTCTTTGTTAGAATCAATTTCGATGATCCAAAAGCAAATATTATGCAAAAGTTTTAACCTCTCTTGGCCTAGATGTGGACCATCCACAACTTTGAAGCATGTGAACAATTAACAAAAAAAGATTAGTCTATCTCTCAACTTTTATCATAGGTTGAGCTGACATGTATCCTAGACCTTTTAGCTTATGATTGCCAAGCCAAACATTATTCAACTACATTTCTCTTTTTCTTATTTCATTTATCAATAAGTTCATTTGCCATCAATGATGCATCTAGAAGTCTTATATCAATTTAAGAGGCTAACTAATATCTCATTATCTTGAGACCAATAGATTTGGGCCTAAGAGGAATTAGGAATATTATTGGAGAATGTTAGTAATAAGTTAGAAAGTTAGTGAGAGGATTATGATTACAAATAAGAGAGAGGATGATTGAAAGTTAGATCAAAATGTATGAGAATGAGTCGGTGCTTGGATTAGTTTGTTCAAGAGGGAGGTTCTAATTGCATTTTCACTCATGGTTATTTTGTACTTTTATATTATTGATATCATAATACAATACCACTGATTCAGATCTTATCATTGTAATATGAATCAAATTTCTTTATGATGCTCAAACACATTTATCTTGTAAGCGAATTAAATCTATTTGTGAAGTCCAAATATCAATACACTTTCAATTATTTTTTTTTGAATAAAGTTGTCTCCCGAATTACTAATCAATGGATTTGTAGACTACCAATTTTTGATATTATCAACGAAAAAGTGATGATTCATTGAAGTGTTGTAGGTCCCCAATTGTCCTTGCCAAAAGTAAAACAAATAGAATAATGATTTGAGTGTATTTTTAGAACAATCCTTAGAAGTTATTTTTTTTTTTATAGAACTAAAGAAAATTGACAAACACAATGAAATAATATACTACAACATCTTTTGAGGTTAGAGATTAGAGTATACGCCCTTTGGTCAAAGAAACATATTTATTATAATTGAGCTAAGTTCATTATAACAATTGAAATATGCTTTTTTTTCCTTAAGAATTGAAATATGCTTTTGTCAACTATATTATTGAGCTAAGTTCAATATAAAAATTGAGATATACTTTTGTAAACTCATTCAAACTATTAAGAAGATAATTAGTTTGAAAAATACAATATTCTTTAATAAAATTATTATGATATGTAATGTAAATAATGTTAAATTATAAATTTTGTACTTAAACTTTGAAGTTGGGATATATTTTGTCTTTAAACTTTTTTTTTTCTTTTTTCTTTTTTTTTTGAAAAATCTAAACTTACCAATTTACTTCCTTGATTTTCAATTTTCTTTTTTTAAAAATTAGTAACCTTTTATACAAAAAATAAAAATTGAAGGTATCAACCCGACATTTTTTATATAACTAGAAATTTAACAATGCACGTGATGATTTTTTTTTTTTGAATAATAAATTATATATATTTAATAAAATATGTCAATTGAGTATAATAAATAATATATATATATATATATATAATTCTAAATTATTTTCTACATTTTTTGCACTAAATATAAATTATCAAATAATAATTTCAATTTAATATTGTATTTTATAACTGTTTTTCATGTTAGTTAAATTTATTAAAATTTACATTTTTGATAAAAAAAAATATAATATTTATTTTGAACTTAAAAAATAATAGATGTTATTAATTTTTTTTAAATTTAATAAAATTTATCCTATTAAAATTGAATTTTATTTTTTAGAAGTAGTTGCTTTCAATTTAAAGCGAAGAAACAAAAATAAGATAATTATAATTTTTATTAAAAAAAAAAAGGTAAACACAAGCAAAGATAAAATTTCGTGTGTTTGTAAACTAAATACACTAATAGTAGGAGAATTGAAACTAAATAATTCATATGCTAACCTCAAATGATAATATTATACTTCTTCAAACCTTTTCTTTTTCACATCTATAAGTTTTTTGTGGAAAGCAACAATTAAGCAAAAAAATCCCAACAAAATTTATTGTAACAAAAAAAAAGTTAGATGAAAGTTGTAAATAATTCAACAAAAATAAGATAATTACAATTTTTTATTAGGAAGCAAAAACAAAAAGAATCAAAAACAAAAAGAAACAAATAAAAGTAAATCAAAGCAAAAAAACAAGCATAAGTGTGTTTGTAAACGATATGGAGACAACTATAAAATTGGAAAATTATGATAAAATTTATGAGATTTGGTAAAAATATTTTTATAAAAAAGGATGAAAATCTAATTAATTTATAAATATGTTCTATGTTTATAATATATAGGTGGAATCTCTTATCTTCTAATAAAATCTATAAGATTTGGTAAAAATATATGTTTGATGATAAAAATCTAAACGATATTGTAAATATCTTCTAGCATTTAATTTTTTTTTGTAATATTTTAATAATATTTATAAATAATTAAAATACTTTTACTCTGACATATTTGTAATTTAGAGTGTGACTTAGGAGGTAAAATTGTTCAAAAATGATTTTCAGCCTATGCCACACTTGAAGGTAGTATGATTATTCAATTAATTTAATTTTTGAATTGGTTAGAAAATATTAAGAGATATTTGAAATTATTTGGAAATGTTATTTTAGAATTAAAATTTAGATATAGATTTGTCTAAAATTTAGAATCTTACATAATTCCACAAAATATTATTACTATTATTATAAGAAAACAAAGAGAAATGTAATAGTATTAGTCATTGTTACTAAGAAGAAAAAAAAGTCACTGAAATAAGAGAGAAAAAAAAAAAAGCCTCTTTCTGTCTCGTTTCTCCCCGCCTCCTCGAACCGTCATCTGTAAAACTCCTCTTCTTCTTCTTCTGCAATCTACTCCGGCGAGTTCCTCCATCTCCGGCGACGCTAGAACCAAACCACTTCCGATCATCCCTTCACCCACTAATTTCCATACTCCATCAAAAAATTCAACCATGCTTCTAACCTTCCGGATCTGAACCGGGTCCCTAAATCTGAATCTAGCTCTCTGTATTCCGAGAGAGAGAGAGAGTGACAACAATGGCGGCCATGATTTTCCATGTCTTCTCATCCTCGGCGCTGCTCTTCCTTGGCCTCTACCACATCGTCTCCGTCACCCTCAGTTTCCTCAAATCCCCACAATCCTACGCCGCCAAGCCCTACCATCCCTTCCCTCCCTCCTCCTCTCACCGCCATAGCTCCGGCCTCCGCTTCCTGCAACTCTACATCGCCATCCCCTGCCTCGTCCTCGCCGTCGCCCATCAGGCCATCGCCGCCGCCGATCCGGACCCCCTCCTCAAAGGCAGCACCCCCGTCCACCGCTTCGTCTCCCTCCAATCCGCCGCTGTCCTCTTCCTCTTCCTCATATTCACTCTCGCGCTTCTCATCTCCGATTTGACCTCCCTTCTCCCTCTCCCTTCCGATCTCTTCTTTGCCCTAGCCTCCGCTCTCTTCTTCCTCCAATTCTCCGTCTCCTCCTCCGTCGCCTCTCTCCAGACCTCCGATCTCCAAGCCAAATGCGATTCCGTCTCCGCCACAATCTCCGCTCTGGCGTCCTTCCTCTGCCTGGCCCTCGCGATCCTGCCGCGGCTCTTCGTCGCCGACATCGGTCTGGGGGCGGCATTTCTCCTCCAGGGCCTCTGGGTGCTTCAGACCGGCCTTTCGCTCTACGTCGAGGCGTTTATCCCCCAAGGGTGTCATCGGTTGCTGGATGTCGTGAGCGGGGTCGAGGGGTCGACCAAGTGTGACTTGGAGGAATCCAGGCTGAGGGCTGTTGCCATTTTGGATTTGGCTTTTCTGATTCATGTCATGTTTGTTCTGCTGATTGTGATGGTTGTTTATGGGGTTGTTGCTAAGAGTGTTGGTGTGAGGAGAGTTGGGTCTTATGAAGCTTTACCAGCTGCTGCTGCCATGGGGGAACACAATCATATTCAGATGAAAGCTTTGACTGGCACTCAGGCTTGATCTTACTCTCTTTCTTTGCTTCTCTTTTCATTTTCTTCTTGTAGTTATTGCAATGCAATCAATGATTTTGATATGTGGGGATTTTTCTACATGTATAATCTGACCCCCATTCCTTACTGAGCCTTTTTACAAATGATTGTTATGGTGTTGGTACTTTGTTTAGAGTAGCTTAGCTACCATGAATTGATGGAGTTTATGGACCAAATGTGGTGTGTGGGCAGCCAACAAGAGTATATGTCAAGTAACTTGATATATATAATTTACATTTAGGAACTTACAAGTTCAAATAACTGTGCTGTGGGTCTTTGTGTTTGATGAAATGAAAGTGACATTTTTTTTCTTCTAACTTTGTTGCTGTTTGAGTTACATTCTTGTTTGTGCTGCCTTTCTGCTGCTGAGATGTCAAGTGGTTCCTTATGTTGCTTTTTGGGTACCCTTAACTTGAATGTGATGCTGGGAATATGCCATTGTGGTTTGAAAAAATGGTGATGCTTGAAAGTTAGAGAGGATTTTCCCATCTTGTTGGGTTGCGTTTATGTTCTCTAGTTGATTAACATTGATTACTTGAATCGTCTCTATGGGGGTGGTCGAAGGCTTGAGTTTTGAAGATGTGCTCTTCTTAAGGTTTTTGGTTCGTGACTCACCTGTCCATTCCTTTGATGTCTCCCTTGACCTCTCTTTCCCAAGGGGTGACGCAATTGGTTGAAGACTTGGACTTTGAGGATGTGCTTCCTTCAAAGTCCCATGTTCGAGATTCATATGTGACATTAATTTGTTGACACCTCCAGCGTCTCAATCCTTCGATGTCTCCCGGTGCTTGACATAGGGACGGGCATAGTTACCCTTGGTTGCTTGAAGTGGAGGGGGAAATGTTATTGATCTGGATAATGTTTTGTTTATGGATTATGAGTTGTAGATGATGAATTGGGATAGGTGGGGTATAGATAGATGGAAATGGAACCATGTTTCTTCATGTTAATGTGTTTGTTGGTCACATTTTCTTTTCACACCCCCACCATTGTTAGTTCATTTTACTTATTCAAGAATCTTCTCTCCTCCGTAATTGTAACCAATTCAATCGATGTTTTCATTTATTTGGGCGAAGTGAAGTTTCAACTGATGTTGAGATAATCAATCAAACATAGATAATAATAATCCACTGAATTAATTTCAAATTAATACCTATGGTTTCCCTTAACATCTAAATATTGTAGGGTCAGGCGGTATGCCCCGTGACACTAGACGAGGTGCGTTTGTGCATGCAAACTGGCCCGTACAGTCACGGACATCAAAAATAAAAATAAAAGAAAATAATCCACCGAAACCGACCCAATTACAAGATTAAAAGTAGGGGTGAAAGTAAAAGCTAAAAACTGATGAAATCGAATAAAATCAATCTAAAACATCAATTTTATTTTTTTTAAAAATAATATTGAATTATTAGAAAATTAAGATATATTGACTTAGTTCATTTTTTTATTTATCGAAGAATCAATATAAAAATCTAACGGTTAACTGTCAAAGGAAAATTAAAATATATTGATATTGAGATTTGATGGAAAAATCAATTTATATGTAAAATGTAAAGTAAAAGCATTAAATATTATGATATTTATGGAAAATATTGTTTTTGGCTGATAAGAAAGAATTTTGAAAAAATAAATTGA
>JBBMEF010000022.1:10801771-10820501 GCA_037832685.1 Sicyos baderoa
ACGCGACCCGAAAAACGAGGTCGTCGCGTGTTTCCCACCCACGCGACGACCCCAGTTTGCAAATAGTTTTTTTCCCTGACCCATTTTTGCCATTTTTTTTTTCTAACCCTAGGTTGCAAAAAATCTTCATTCTTCTCATAATAGGTTAACCCTAACAAAAAAAAAGCCCTAAAAAAGTAAAGATTTGATTGGCAGTTTGGAGATAGAAGAAATAGGCGTAGGACCCACACCCATCCGCCGGTATTAACTGTTACTCTCCGCGAAGAACAACCCGCGAAAACCACAGCCTGCCCGGCTCTGCCCGGCCCTGCCCGCTAGGTCTGCCATTTCAATTTTCATCTCTCAAATTTCGCAATCCCAATATCAGCTGAGAAATTGATCTTCGATTCTCGCTTCTTGCCCACTGATTGATTTCAGGTTCTTCTCTTTTCACATCCCTTGATTTATCCCTTTCAATTTCAATTTCTTCGTTGTAATGTCTCTTAATTCTTTTTGTATTTAGATCAACGTTTCATTATGTTTCTGTGTGTATTGAGAATCCCTTTGTTTGATTTTGAATCCCTTCTGTCATCTTCATGTATTATCGACTTGTGGTCGTTGCTCGCACGTGCTTTTTACGCAATTGGGAATTGGAGTTTCGCTCCCCCCACACTCGTCTCAAGGCTTGGACTTAGGAGACAATAAGTTATTTTACAATTAAGCTCACATGTAGGTTTGGACAAATTATCGTACTTTATTGTCATGTTTTCTCTCGATGTATAGTGTATCTTTCCTCTTGTTGCAATATTCCTTCAACGCGTTAATGTCCTGCGATTAGTTAGTCGGGGGTCTTGCTGCGCAGAGCATTCTGTTTTATGTTTACGCACTCTGTCATAGAGTTTAATGAGAGCGCATATATAAGCTTGAATTAAACCCTAGCCGATTATGATGTTCATTTGTGTAAATCTGTATTACGCCTCCTTTGGATAAAAAACTCGTGGACTACCTAATACAACGTTAGTGAATCACGTTAATTTTCTGTGTTGTTTCTTCTACTTTTCGCATTTGTTTATTGTCTTCGATTCGACTGTTGATTTCCGTTTTCATAACACATCTCTTTGAATTGATTGAGCTCGAGTCTTACATTCAGGGAATGGGTGTTTTTTTTTAATGTATCTGCTGCAAGAAGCATGACTTTTTTTTTCATTCTCTTACAGGTGTTGGCGACATATTGTTAAGTGGTAGCATGAGGCCGGGAACTCAGAGCATTGGAGAATGTTCTAGTTCAACTTCATTGAGCTCTCATCAGGACGTTGACGACGATCGCATGATTGCTATTGTGTTAACGGAAGAGTACGCTAAGCTAGACAGTGCTGTTGCCACACGCCTCTCCAACCTTGCCCCTTTTGCTGTATGAATCTTTGCTCTTTTCTTTTTGTTATTGAAAAAACTACCAAAATCTTTATATCTGGTTCGAGTAATAAGGAACTAACTATGAAATTCTCAATTTATAGTAGGGGAATCTGGCTGGTCAAAGAAGCTTATTAGTTATCACTTCTTAGATGCCATTGCGAATCGATTAATCTATTTTTAGATCTTCTTCTGAAGTTTTATTTTAATAGAATGTTCTGTGGTGCCTGATTTAGTTGAACAATTGTTGCTCCCTCATTGTTCATAAATTATTTTACAAACTTTGAAAGAAATATATTATTTAAACTCACATGTTAAACTTTACTCTTCATGGTATTCTCCAGCATACTCCAAGGATAAATTTTTATATCCCCAACCAAAGTGATGTCAGTTTGGAATATCATAGGCTTCTTCAAAGGTACATATCTTATTCCTTGATTGAGGAGTAGTTTAATTAAACAAATCTAAAAAAATTTCCTAAAAATTAACGAATATAATGAAGATTAGCAAGTCACCATATCACTAACTTCGCCAACTTAAGGCCATTTGAGAGTATTGACAGCTTATTAATGTTGAGTTCTACTTGTTGGGTCTTCTTCAAATTTCCAAGCCCACTAATAAGAAAGGTGTTAAAGGGTTGATATACTAAAATTTACCATAACCTATTTGCTTAAACTTTTTAGATCCCGCTTGAGTTCATTGGTGATTTAACAGATTTTTCATGATATCAACCATCATGGAGTGGCTCAATTGGTCAAATAGGGCCTTGGGGAGCATAAGGTGATGGGTTCAATTCATGATGGTCACCTACCTAGGAATTAATTTCCTATGAGTTTCCTGGCATCCAAATGTTGTAGGGTCAGACAATGTGTCCCGTGACATTAGTCGAGGTGCGCGAAAACTGGTCCGGACAGTCACGTATATAAAAAAAAACAGATTTAACATGATATCAAACATGAAATAGTTTTCATCTCATGTTTCAGGCTAAATGTGTATGGTTTGCAAGAAGTGAAGGTCTCTGGTGATGGAAATTGTCAGGTATATAGATTTTTGACGTAAGAAGTAAAAGCTTTTGGTTTATCTACAATCTACATATAGTTTCTTCTTAAATGGCAGTTTCGAGCACTTTCAGATCAGATGTATAAATCGCCTGAGTATCACAAGCACGTGCGGAAAGACATTGTAAAGCAGGTAGAGAGCCATATCTTGAGGTGGTTGAACTAAAATTTCACTTTTACATAGTTTTAGAATCTGCAACTTTGGTTTATATTTTGTCATATCAGAGGTATATCAGAGGTGTTCGCTCATACGAATCGTTATCATTATGTAAAAATTAAATATGATCGTGTTAGACTTTTCACTGTCAGTTGTGACTGGTTAAATATCACATGTGTAACACTCATCCGGGTTCGTTTTCGTGTTTCAGCTAAAGGACTACCGTTCTCAATATGAAGGTTATGTGCCAATGAAGTTCAGTCGCTATTACAAGAAAATGGCAAAGTAGGTTAAATTGCTCAAGATCATACTCCCTTTCTCTCTCTCATTGAATTGATCTTCATCTGTAATGAATAATGATATTAAATATTTTCTTTGAACAACTTTTGTTTTCCTTGTATACGATGCAGATCTGGTGAATGGGGGGACCATGTTACCCTACAAGCTGCTGCTGATAAGGTATATCATATCGCTAAAATTTAAAGTGACCTTTTGTATTTGCTACCTTACTGATTGATTGTGTTGCGATATGTCTTGAACGACTGACTCCCTGCGATTAGTTAGTCGGGGTCTCGCTGCCCGATCAGCGCGTAGGGGTCTTAAGGTCATTTATGCAATGGGCACTCCGCAGAGCATTCTGTTTTCGCATCGCATTCTATTCCGCACTAAGATCATTTATGCAATGGACATTTTATCTGTAATAGGAGTACATATACAAGCTCGAATTAAACTCTTGCCGATTATGATGTTCATTCTATAAATCTGTATTTCGCCTCCTCTCAATAAAACTGTTCTCTTTCTCTGCCCGTGACCTAGCTAACACAACGTTAGTGAACCACGTAAATTTTTGTGTGTTGTTTTCTTCCTCTTCTTTCTTTCTGCGTTTTCTTATTCTTCGATTCGATTGTTCACTGATGTTTTCATAACAGATTGTTTTATGGCATTATTGATTTAGGATTTTGTATAAAATATGTACCAAGGGGTAGAGCAGCAAGTTTTCATATCCTTGGAAATGTAGGCAATGGAGAAAAATTACTAAGCATTGGATCTTTATGAGGTTATTATTGTATTTTCTTACCTTAATGAAGTCAAACTCTTGGGTTGGGTGTTTCTCCATAATACGTTGATGAATGACCAAATGATCTCAAAGAATTATTTTATCCAATTCTGAATTATATTTTTAAAAAATTGAAAGATTTTCCATTAGAACAAGTTATGCCTTTTCTTGATATAGCTGCTTGATTCTGTGCAGTTTGCAGCAAAGATTTGCCTACTGACGTCATTCAGAGATACTTGTTTCATCGAAATTGTTCCACAGTCTCAGGCTCCAAAATGTGGTAAGCTAATAAGCATGAATATGACATGGACATAGTGATATGTCTTCTTCTTTTTTTTTGAGTACAAGTTGGGAGAAGGGGATTATAAATACCGATTACAGAAATCGAACCTGTGACCATGATGTTGAACTGGATTTCCACCAAACAATGAAACCACTAGGCCACCGACCTTTTCAGTATATGTCATTTTTATATTAATCTGGGGCTCGGACACGAGACGAGAAAGACACGTTTGTTAAAGTATACCTTTTTCAAAATATATATCATTATTTAGGAAGGAAATTTCCAAGTGAATTAGCTTACGCTTATACATACTTTAAAAAAGAGTTATATATTTCAGCTCATAATTTTTTATTTTTTGCCTATAAGTAGAAGTACTGTTTTTGTCTGACAGAAAACATTCCTTTGGATTAAAGGATTATGAGTGATTGTGATAGAAAATCCTCGTTGGGATGGAATGCTTATGAGTGGTTATGGCAAAAAAATCGCGTTAAGATTGAGGAGTTATGAATGTTTGAAGTAGGACGAGACGTTTGAATGTCTACATTGTTAAATTTACACACTAAATGCTTTCCTGTAGTTTTCGAGCTCTTACAGCTCCTTTATCTTTGAAATAATGCAGAGCTTTGGTTAAGTTTCTGGTCTGAGGTTCACTACAATTCACTTTATGCAATTCAAGGTTAGATTATTCTGCAAACTAAGGCTCCGTTTGATAACCATTTCGTTTTTTTGTTGTTTGTCTCTATATTTCATTTTTGATTTTTGGTTTTCTGTTTTAAAAAATAAAAATGGTATGTGTTTGATAACTGATTTTAGTTTTATGTTTTTAAAAACTAAAAACCAAAAAATATGTTTGATAACTGTTTTTTTTTTTTCGAACATCATATTTCATTTTGATTTTTTGATTTTTTTACTATTTATTTTCATGCTTTTTTTAAAACAAAAACAAAAACTTGTTTTTAAAAAATCTACTTTTTTTAGTTTTTATAATTCCTTAAATATTATAAAAATATTTTTAAAATTTTAAAAACTAAAATAAAATTGGTTATCAAACAAACCTATTTTTAAAAAATTTAAAACAAAAAACAAAAATAAAAAACGAAATGATTATCAAATGGGGCCTAAATTTTCCAGTTCCCGGATTAGCGAGGTTTATTTAGATTGTATATGCTCATAAGGGAATTGTGGTTTGGTTTCCATGGTAATGTGTTTATCCCTCCTGCAGATGTTCCAGTTCAACAAAAACCAAGAAAAAAACATTGGTTGTTCTAGGAAACCAGATGGCTGTGACTGTGAGTAATAGCATCCTACATATTTGAGTACTACACTGAAATTCTTGTTTAAAAAAATTATTTGATTGATCCTATTATTTTGTATTTTTTGTTCAATTTTATGTAAATAGTTTGTGATACATTTCACTGTATTGTATTACTTTGCTTATAGATCCAGTGAACTCTATAACAGAATTATAGTCCCTTTATGAACTCAAAGACTAGACTCTGATGTAACTGTTCAAGTAGCATATCTGAATTCAGTTTACCATATCCTACAGTGCCAGAAATATTTAAATTTGTCTTGACAAAATCTCGAACTTGACTCGACTCGACTCGACTCTTGGAACTTTATCACTTTGCATGGTTTTGTGGCAAATATATTTTATTGGGTGATAGGTAATGGAAAATGGTTTTTCTTGTCTCATTACAAATTAATAAGGGAAAAGTCAAGCAGAAATGCAGAAAGCAAGTTGGAAATGAGGTGAGCTCAGAGAGAGCAAACCACTCATGCTCATTTCCAGTTGTTGGCAACAATGTCAGCCAAATCGACAACCCGTTGTGAGTAACCCCACTCGTTATCATACCAAGCAATGACCTTCACCAAGTCATCGCCCATAACCATAGTCAATGAAGAGTCGACGGTTGAGGAAACATCCGAGCACCTAAAATCGACCGAAACGAGGGGCTCATCACAAACAGAGAGGATACCGTTGAGCTCCTTCTCAGCACTTTCTCGGAATGCAGCGTTCACCTCTTCAGCAAAGGTCTTCTTAGAAACCTGGACAACAAGGTCGACAACAGAAACATTTGGAGTAGGCACACGAAGCGCAATCCCGTTAAGTTTTCCTTTAAGAGAAGGAAGGACTAGAGCAACAGCTTTGGCTGCTCCTGTTGAGGTAGGAACAATGTTGAGTGCAGCAGCTCTTGCCCTCCTGAGGTCGCGGTGGCTGGCGTCAAGTAGCCTCTGGTCACCGGTATAGGAGTGAGTGGTAGTCATTGTTCCCTTGATGATACCTGCCATATATTTTATATCAACTCAGTCATAAACCTGAAACCTACCAAGTGATGTTGAAGAATTTATGCTAGAATTCAACCGTCATTGACGTCTACTGGTCAAGAGGACTTCAGGGAACCAAAAGGTTATGAGTTGGATTCATGGTAGCGCCTACCTAGGAATTTTTTTTTTGAAACTGGGTTAACCATACCCGTCCATAGGCCAAGCACTGGGAGACCTCGAAGGAATAGAGACACGGTAGGTGTCTACAAATTAATGTCACAGGCCTTGAGGGGAACACACCTTCAAAACCCAAGCCTTTGACCACTGTGCCACCCCTTGGAGATACCTATCTAGGAATTAATTTCTTACGGGTTTCTTTGACATCCAAATGTTGTAGGGTCAGGCGGGTTGTCCCGTGAGAATTGTCGAGGTGTGCGCAAGATGCCTTGGACACTCACGGATATAAAAATAAAAGGAATTTATATTAGGATTCAGTATGCATTACCAAACTTCTGGTCAAGGACCTTTACGAAAGGAGCTAGGCAGTTGGTGGTGCAAGAAGCATTGCTGATGATATCCTCGTCTGGACTGTAAGCATCGGCATTAACCCCAACCACGTAGGTCGGAATGTCACCCTTCCCGGGAGCTGTAATTAGGACCTTCTTTGCTCCAGCCACAATGTGCTTCCCTGCTCCCTCTCTATCAACAAACACTCCAGTTCCTTCAATCACCAAGTCTATTCCCAAGTCCCTGCATTGTCATTTAATTCATTCATTTCCGATCTGATGAAAATGATGAATGAAAACTAGAAGCAAAGAATTTGAACACCCACTTCCAGGGAAGGTTGAGAGGATTGCGGCTAGAAACCACCTTGATGATTTTGCCATCAACTGAAATGGCTTCATCTCCGGCCGGTTTGACATCAGCTTCGAAGATGCCGAGGGTGGAATCATACTTGAGGAGGTGAGAAGCTTGCTTGACGCCTCCGGAATCGTTGATGGCAACAATGTCGAGTGGGGAATCCTTGCGACCATGCCAGCACCTCAAGAAATTCCTACCAATCCTTCCAAATCCATTGATGGCCACCTTAAGCTTTGCTTCTGCAATCCCTTTCTTGTAACCTCCACTGCTTCCCACCTTCAAGAATTCAATGGATGTAATGTAGGTAAGAATCAATCACCATGTAGTTTGAATATTCACTTCTATGTAACTACTACATGATATTTTCTCACATAGACTGGCTCTCATCACACAAGGGTTTTTAGATATGAAACAAGAGACCATTTAAAGAAGCTTAGAGGAAAAGTAAAATGAAGTAGTGAAGTATATTTAGTGGTTCTGTGAGAGACCTAATATGGGTTACGAAGGGATTAGTATAAAACCGGAAGGGGTAATTTGGTAATTAGATTAGACTTTTTGTTATAAATAGTAGAGGTCAGCATTATAATTATTCTTATTTTGATATTTGTGATTGTCTTGGCCAGTTTACATGCTCCTCGAATGTTGTCACGAACACATCATCTGACCCTACAACATTTGAATGTCAGGAAAACCTGTTGGAAGTTAATTACTAGGTAGATGGTCACCATGGATTAAACCTTTCGCCTCTTAGTTCTCTAAGGCCTTCGTGTCTACTGTGTCACTCCATGATGATTGTAGAGGTTAAGCGTTATAGAAAATAGGTCTTATTTTGGGTAAATCTAGTGGATTGATGGGGAGAATTCCCTCTAATAGGTCTTATTTTGGGTGGCTTTGATATTGTAGTTTCTTGTTTTGAAATTGGTTATCTTTTGTGTTTTTGTTTGATTGTGGTATTTGGATACCTTACAGCTTCAAGTTGTCTCTCAGCTATATAACCACACACTTAAGATAATAAAATTAAAGCAAAACTTAACTTGGTTATTGATCAAATAAAAAACCTAAGCCTACTACCTCTCTTTCAAAAACAGACCAAATCATCATTAAAATTTTGTTCATTAGATGAACATGATTGACATAAACCAGGTTACATGTTGGTAAATCAAAATGTACCATCCTTAAAGCTGTCAAACTGTAATACCTATGATGTAGCTGCAGTTTCATTGTATGCCATGGATGTTAAATTATATCATGCTCTTTCATTTAACCATAGTACACTTTTTGTTTATATATATCCCTATCATTCACCAATGTAGATTTTGCTGAAAGCATTACATTACTGATTCAACACTAACATGCTCTAATATCTGATGCATCATGATCCAAACAAAAGATTACTAACCCCATGCATATTATATTGTTGCAAAAAGACAACCATTTTTAATAAGAGAGAGAACTCACAGCAGAGGTCTGGAAGGCAATGACAGAAAGGAAGTCATCCGAGGTTCTCCTCGCGAAGGGAAGGCAGGTCGACGAGTTGCGGAGACCGGAGAATTCTCCAAATCCCTTTACATTAGCCTGCTATACATGCAAAAGAATGTAGTAATGTAGTTAAATGAAAATGTGCAGGGAAAGGAAGTAATGTATAGAATTAGTAATGTATGCAGGAACCTTGAGAGATGGTTTGGCTACCGATAAAGTAGCCGTAGCCATGGTCGAGACGACGAGGAAAGCAGCGGCAGCAGCAGGTGAAGAAGCAAGATCAAGGAGTGGAGAGATGGGAAATTGAGAAGGTTGTATGTATATATATTTTTGTTGAATGGCTTTGAATGAATGATTGAATGAAGGGGAATGGAGGATGAGATTTTGGATAGCATCTCACTCAATGAATGGCTGTGGTTACTTGTTTGTTCTTTGTGTATCTTCTACTGTGTCATTTGTGATAGTGTTTCACATTTCTCCTTATGCTCTCATTTATGTGGGTCCAATGCCAAACTGATTATGGCCTCTAACTCCTCCTCACCTTTTGTTTGATAGAAATTTTGAAGATTATAATATTTTAAGTTAACTTGCAAATTTGGTTTGTGTGGTACATATAATATTATAATTTAGTCTCTGTCGTTTGATAAGATTTCATAAATAGTTTGTTATTCGTATTTGCTCACGAATTAGGTATGTGGTTGTTAGTCATTCATATGTCAATTAGATGATTTTACATTTTGTTGATGGTGTGAGTTAAGAAGCTAATTAAAAAAAAAATAAAGAGGTTAAACTTGAAAATTTACAAATTCTTTAAAATTTGACAAGGTCATTTTTATCCAATCAACTTTATAATTAGAAAAAATAAATAGATTAAATTTGAAGATTTTTTTTTTTTTTTTTTTTTTTTTTGAAATCAATACAAAAGATCTTCGATTATTACATATTTAAAACGTTTTGTAATTATTAAGAGAATATACGGTTATTAGGCTTTAGCTAAGGAGGGTTTTCATCTATAACAAAAATGGGATAAAAAATTGTATTTATAGCAAATTTTTATCAAAACTTGATTTATAGCAAAATTCCAAGTGATTGAGTTCAATCACAGGTAATTAATTGATGAGCTCAATAACTTAACAAACTGATTGAATACAATCAGATACGGCTGATCGAGTTTAATCACTTGAAATTTTGGTATAAATTAGTTTTTGATAAAAAAATATGCTACAATTTTAATAAAGGGTCCTAAAGTTGTTATACAATACAAATTCTCTTTAGCTAAGGTCTAAATTCTAACTTCTAGGTGTAAAAAAAAAAAAAAAAAAAAAAAAAATTCTAGACAATAGCTCTAACGGCATCTTGTACAACCTAATAATCATGAGATTATAAGTTCGAATTACCCTTCTCTAATATTGTTGTATAAAAAAAAATCTTTCTAAAATTATAGGAACTAAACCTTTAATTTCTCCAAAACATAACCAAGCTTGCAAGTGCCAAAATATATAATTTAAGAATGTGGGTCATCCCAAGGTGTTTGGATGAGTAGTTAAAATTTTAGAATTGTAAAAAAAAATTTGTTATTGATGTGATTTTTTTGTACAGGGGTTAGAGTCAAAAACTTATTTGGATGTAGATTTAAAAAGAGTAGTTATTTTGAGTAGTTAAAAAAATGGCTAAAAATGAAATAATTAAAAATAAATTATTTTGAATAATTAAAAATGAGGAGTTATTTTGAATGATTAAAAATGAGGATTTATTTTGAATAGTTATAAATAAATAATTAGAAACGAGTTGTTAAAAACGATGAGTTATTTTTAATGGTTATAAATGAGAAGTTATTTTGAAAAGTTATAAATGAATGATTAAAAATGAGAAGTTATTTTTAGTAGTAAAAATAAGGAGTTATTTTGAGTAGTTACAAAAACTCGTTTGAATATAGTTTTTCAAAAAAAAGTTAGTAAATCGCCAATCTAAATGCTTTTAAAATTTGGCAAACAAATACCCCTAATTGTGTAGGTGGATTATCTAGGTACTTCTAGTTTAGCCATGAGATGAGCCCAAAGCAAAGCAACAAGGTGAGATTCAAAGTCTAAAATAGTAAGCATACATATACCCAATATTTAGTATTTAAACCTTTGATTTCATTGACATTCACACAATTAGCCAACTAGTTATTCATCTAAAATTATGCAGAACCCATGGTTTTTTTTAAATTTTTTTGAAGAATAATAACACCATGAAATTAAATCTATTTCTTTGTTAAAATATTATTGTTGCTTTGTACTTTGAAATTTGCTCTTTTCTTTTCCTTTTTTTTTTCTTTTGAGAAAACTCCATTTTGATATTTGTACTTTAAAATATCCCATTTTAATTCACACTTACAAAATAAAAATAATAATAAAAATAATAATAATAATAATAAATTAAAATTTTGAAATTGAAATTGAAATTGGATAATTTGGCCATTAAATCAACTCATAATTTATTTTACCACACTAAAAAAATTGGATGATTCGAACTGCAAAAGGCAACTAATCATCCATCAAATCTTTATCAAACTTCACATGAAACTTATAATTCAACCACCACTACTAATCTTTATCAAACTTCAGGCCGAGTTCATTTTTTCTTTTTTTTCTTTTTTGTAGAAAAAGGCAACTACTCCTAGAGAACCAATTGTTTCTATTTTGGGGTAAATAATCATCCATCAAATCTTTATCAAACTTTACATCAAACTTATAATTCAACCACCACTACTAATATCGATCATCAAACGAGTAGTTAATTACTCAACTATTACGAATATCATTTCTTGTATTCAAAAAAAAAAAAAACTAACATCAATTCTCAATCAATTCTCAAACAAGTAATTAATTATCTCAACCACTGTCAACATTAATCATCAAACAAAAAGTTCATTATCTCAACTACCATAACATTAATTTTCAAACGAGTAATTAATTATTCCAATTATCATTAACCCATCCTATCCATTTCTGAGTTAAGAATGATAAGATGGTGTACGATACCCAATACCTTAGAAAATAAAATCAGCAAATATGAAAGTTTAAATATAAATCTAAAATATCCAATAACAAACAAAATTCAAGTGTATTGAAGTCAAATATACAGAAAAGTCCAGCAGTATAAATTCATTATAAATCGTCATCATAAAAATTTATTTTTATTATTTTTTTATTTTATTTTTGTAGGAAACAAACAATTCATTGATAAAAGATAAACTTTACAAAGAGTAATTAAAATAAACAAAAGGGTTAACCTGCTTGCTCTGATTCAACTTTCAGGGGAGCAAGAGAAAACATAGTCCACAAACGACCATTTTGTAAGAAGGAATAGGGAGGAAAGATACTGCTAGAAGTTTTTTTTTTTTTCTTTTTCTTTTTTTGAAAACCAAAAAACCCTAGCTTTACTCCACTACATTCAAGATAACCATGCATGTCCCTAGACCAGACACCGAGAGATGTCAAAGGAATGAAAACACGAGAGGTGTGATACTGCTACAAGATTTTGAGTGGAGTAAAATGGGGGGTTCATAATCCTTTGTTGGAGATAGCTGATAGATTAGTACAAAAAAGCACACAGGAACCAGCCATCATTTTCATTTTTCTACATCAAATCATATAAAAGTAAACTATGTTGAAGTAAATGCTTGGGTAACACCTGATGCAGAGGTATCATACCCTAAGCACCTTGCAACACATGCAGGACTTTTCCCTTGTGTTGGTCAGTGTAAAAATTAAAATTGATTGATAATAAACTTATAATGCTCATTGAACTAGTGGAAGTTTAGATAGGAATAGGGTTATCAAAGTGAAGAAAATATGAATTTTCTATCAATTTCTTAAATATTATGGAGAGGAATTAGAAACTTTCCTCTTTTAGATAACTTTTTTCCTACTTAAATTTTTCTTACTCTTTAAGTTTCTGTCAATTCACTAGGTATTATGGCATGTGAGTTAATTTCAACATTTTACTCAATGGACTTCATACATAGATAATTCTCATCAAATTCCTCCCCTTTCCAAGTTAGCAAACTTAAAAACCCAGCAGATAACTTTTTATTGAGTTGAGGAATGCACAAAATTTACCAGAAAACATCAACATAGAGTCTGTCCATATCTCACTCAATTCAACAAGAAGAGACTGACGAATGCACTACCAAGGATTTTTTTTTTTTAATCTATGACCGTCCGAGCCAGCTTTCGCGCACCTCGACTAATGTCATGGGACATACCGTCTGAACCTACAACATTTGGATGCCAAGGAAACTCGTAGGAAATCCCTAGGTAGGTGGCCACCACGGATTGAACCCATCACCTTATGTACTACAAGACCCTCTTTAACCAATTGAGTCACTCACCTTATGGTCAATCGAATGCACTATCAAGGATAAATCTAACTTCCAGTGTTAAATCAGCTTTCAAGAAGTTTCAATTAAAACACACAAAAAAAAAAAAAATCTAGAGAACTGTATGTTGAATGGTTATGGCATTTAAGGAATAAATCGTCCCATAGGTGGTAACTTGCTACTACATAGAGAGGGGTTTATCTACAAAGCCCTCTAAATATATATTTTTTATATCTGCGAGTGTCTAGATGCGCTTACGCGCATTTCCTACAATATTTAAATGCCAAGGAAATTTATAAGAAATTATTTCTTAGGCAGCTATTTGTAATCTCTTGGATCTACAAGAAGCTCTTTGAATGGATATTAAATAGAGAAAACAATTATACATCTTTTGTAGGTTGTGTAGGTCTTAAAGGATGGACCGGGGATATATTAAGTTATCTAAGCACAACAATGTTAGACAAGAAGGAAAATTGGTCAAAAGAGTACAAACAGTTTTTTTTTTTAAACAGGTAACCACGCCCGTCCCTAGGCCAAGCACAGGGGAGACATCAAAAGTATGAAAACACGAGAGATGTCTACAAATTAATGTCACAGGTGAGTCTCGAACCTGGAGTACTACAAACAGTTATTGGCAAATTATGGCTACATGAACAATTTGACAATCTTATAGCAAGGATGAACAAATTAGTAACATGGGCAAAGTGTTCTTGCGAAAGGAAACAGAAGAAACATACGAAATACAACTAAGATCCTATATGTATAACTAGTTGAAAAGCTACATAGAAAATCACTCACAGCCTCATGTATCAGATTCAAACCCTCAGAATCTGAAGCTTGGTAGAAAAGGCAATGGCAACCCAATCCGGCTGAGAAGAAGACCATTGCAGCTGCTCGATTTCCGCTCCAGCCGTGTAAGCAAGAATGGGGTCGAGGCCACCTTCAACAGGTTGCCCCATGGACGATAAATCCCAAATCAATGCCTGTGAATCATCCCCTGCAGTACAGATATGGCAAGAACTATGGGGAGCCCAAGCAATGGCGTTAACACTAGCTTGATGCCGCTGCAACTCGACGACCGGAAGAGTCGGAAAGCGAATATCAAGCACAACAACCTTAGCACTGTCCATAATGATGGTAGCCATATATCTCGGATCCTGCTTATTCCAACCTAATCGAACCAATGGGGTATCCGGCTCAGAGCTCTCGTAAATGATAGTCGAATGCTCCTTATCCCGCAAATCGAAAACCCTAACAGAACCATCAGCAGAAACAGAAGCAAAAACACCAACACCGCCCCAGGCAATGTCGTAAACCTCCTTATCATGAGCAATCAACTGCGTATCCACAGTCTCCCGCTCAATATCCCAAATCGTGCAGGTAGTATCGATACTCGACGTGCCAATTCGTTTCGGTTCGGCATCGTTCCAATCAAAGGAAGTGAGCGGGCCACAGAATTCACTGTTCTTGTTGCCATTAAGAACGCTCTTGAGCTCCACCGACGACGAGTCATCGGAGATCCGCCATACGCGGAGGAAATCGCTGGAAGTGGCGAGGAGATCGGGGCGATTGCACTCTTTGTCGGGGATGAAGATGGTTTTCGTCGGAGGGTAAGGGTGTTCGAAGGAGAGATTGGGGTCGGAGCGGATCTCGCCGCTGGAATCATCGAGCTGGACGATCTCGACGCGGTTGGGGTACTGCTCGAGGAGGCTGGCAATGGCGAGACGGTACTTCTTGTCTCGACGGACGCTCCAGTTCATGGCGTAGATGTGCCATGGCGCTTCGTAGGTGTAGATCTCCGATCGCTTCTGCTGCTCGTCGGAATTGTCTGGATTGGCGTCGATGTTTGCTCCCATCTGAAATCTCTGAATCTTCTTCTTCGTCTTCTTCGATGGATTGGATGCGATTGAAAACCCTAATTTCTTGTTCTTGATCTTCTGGTTGCAGACTGAGTCAAATCCGATGCACTGCCATGAATTGAAGAATTGCGAAAATGGTGTATGTTCAGCGAAAATACCATTTTGGTACTCTTTTTTTAATAATGCCATTTTGGCACTTTTGTTAACTAAAAATAATTTTTTCTTATTTTTATATTTTTTTTTATATATGTGACTTGCCCGAGAGCACCTCGACTATTATCATGAAACATACTGGACCCTACAATATTCGGATGTTAAAAATACGGAAATTAATTTTTAAGTAGGTGGCCACTATAGATTGCACTCATCATCTTATGCATCATAAAATCTTTTTTTAATATTTGGTTCAACTATTAATTTATTATTATTTTTTAGTACAAATTTACGAGAAGGGGATCAACGAACCCTACATATGAAACTATTGCTCTCAAATAATATGAGAGTTCGATAACAATTTTCATAATTAAATTTGTGACATAGAAGTTTAAATGATTTTACCGTCAAACAAGATAACTAACCAGCCACGAATTTATTTAATTTTTTTGTTTTGAAAAAAATCAAAATTTTAACTTTTTATTATTGGTTTATGGGAGTGAAATTCTACTTCTTTTAACTTTAAAAATTAATTTATATTACCTAGGTTACATAACTTTCTCCATTGTAAGCTAGAGATTTCAATTTTTCCATACAAATAAATCATCACTTACATCTTTAGGAATTGTTTGGGAGGCATTTTGTCTCAATTTGGGGAAGCTTAGATTACTTTGGTGGGAGAATTTTTTTTTCTTTTTTGAAGTTTGGCTTCAAGCTGTTAGGATGTGAATCTTTCGACAATTTCAAATTCTGAAGTGAGCTTAAGTAAAGTTAGTAGCTAATTAAGATGAAAAGTTAAATATTTTTGGGAATTTGTCCTCTATACCAAATTTTCTACCACACATTAAAATTATAGCAACATTTTAAAAATATTGCAAATATAACAACTTTTTTTAGATGCTATTGATAGACTCTATCAGACATTATTGATGGAGTCTATCAAAGACACTATTGATGGAGTCTATCAGACTCTATCAAACACTATTGATGGAACACTATTGATGGAGTCTATAAATCTGATTTTGCTATATTTACAAATATTTTCATTATTTTATTATTTATGCAATTTTTTTATTTTATTGTAATATAGATGTAAATTCCCTAATATTTTTTATTTGTCAAAAAGATGAAAATTTTGACCGATAAAATAGGTTCAAAGATTGAAATGATGGTTATTTAGAATAAATGAGAAATACAATCGTCACAAAGTTCAACATTTCATCCATCCTCATCTTTATAGTAACATCTTTATAATAACATCAACAACAACTCATTTATTCCATAGTTCAAGCTTTAATATTATTTGTATGCCTTAAGATCCTCCAACAAATATTCAATTACCATCAATCTACCATTTAAAGGTTGAACCGGTTTTGGGTTATTCTTTTTTCAGTGATTTATTTGGTCTGCTTTCTTTTCTTTTCTTTTTTTATGGAATTAGGTGGATTTTGTGGATCTGTTCCCTTATTGTTTTGGTAGACAATGGGATCTTGATTTGGAGTTTGGTGAATTCGATCCGGACCAAGGTTAGATCTCTTTCGGGATTGATCCTCCCCTTCTTTTCTTTGGTGGGGTCACGTACCTCAATAGTCTTTATGCTCCAAGGATTACCCCCAAAGGCCTTCAAAAGTCTTCCATTGTTGTGGTGACGAGGTTTTTTCGGCCTTCTTGGAATGCACTGCTTCCAAGCTTAGCTAAGGTCATGGTTTCGAATTGGCTTTTTGCCTTATTAGGTTCTCTTTGTGGTCGATTTATTTTGTTTTGGCTGATCACCTTCTAAATTGTAGTTTGAGATCTTTGAATTTATTGGGGGCTGCCCCGTTAGTGGTTTTTCCTTCGAGGAGGCTAGGTTGTATCTTTCTATTGATAATGAATGAAGTGTGTTTATTTTTCAAAAAAAAAAAAAAATGACAACAACCTTTTAGAAACCTCAATCACTTTGTGGTTGCTCCTCGAAAACAACAAGAACTATAAAAACAACCTACATATGTGAAGAACTACGACGACAAACCTCATTACCAACAACATTCCTCCTGCTTTGTTTATAAAGTATCCTTTAGGAAATTAATTATCTTTCTCCATCATTTATAACATTTTATCTAGAAGTTTATTCATATTCAAAATCTCAATATTATCATCGAGCTATATCTTCTCCTCATTGAATAAATGTTATGCATCCTAAATTTGAGGTCGTAGAAATGAATACAATTTGGTCAATTGTTTCTTTATCAAGAGAGAAACCATTGGCTGGTTGTAAATGATTCAATTAGATAAAATATCAAGTTAATGGTTCAATAGATCATTATAAAGCAAGGTTAAATGAACCCTCATGGGGTAGCTTGTTGGAGATACTCACCTTGTGGCAATTGTCCCACATTGGAAATGTGAAGATTCACAACTCATTTATAAGAGATATGAAATACTCCCCTCATTGCCAATTGATTTTGAGGTGGAACTGCATATTCTCTAATATGGTATCAGAGCTCAATGTGGGTATAAACTTAAGCGGGTATTTGATCCCAAAGTTCGGATCCGACCCTAGCAAAAAGTAAGCCAAAGCGGGTCTTTCGGTCCACAAATTCGGATTAGGATCTAGTTCAAGATGACATTTCCCGATATGGCCGCCATCTTGAGGGGGAATGTTGGAGATACTCACCTTGTGGCAATTGTCCCACATTAGAAATGTGAGGATTCTACGACTCATTTATAAGAGATATGGAATACTCCCCTCATTGTCAATTGGTTTTGAGGTGGAACTCCATATTCTCTAATATAGCTCAATTGGTCACGGAGGGTCTTAGGGTGCATAAGGTGATGAGTTCAAATCTTATGGTGGCCACGTACCTAGCATCCAAATGTTGTAGAGTGCCCAGCTGGCCCGGACAGTCACGGACATAAAAAAAAAAAAAAAAATGATTAATAGACATTGTTGCCCCAGTTGTACAATTAGTTGTGGTTAGAGTTCTCTTAATTCATGTCGTATCTCGTAATTGACATCGTATTCTATTTAATGTTAATAATACTTTCCTTCATAGGAACTTAAAATGCTCACATGCTCAACTGGTCCAAATAAAAAGAGTTTTGCAAACTCCACAAAATTGGTGTGTTAAGTTTTACTCTACCTTATTTCTCTTAGTTTTACTCCACAAATATATATAGTAGTTTGTGAAAATAATAGTAATTAACTTTATCATTTTCCTATCTCACCTAAAATTGATCCAAGTGTTAAAGCAGCAACAAAAAAGTAATGGATCAAATTAAAGGATTTAATTGTTACAAATAGTAGTTTGTGAAAAAAAAATAACTTACTAAATAATAATAATAAAAGCAACAAAAAAAAAAGCTAAAAGATGATAGTGCGAGAGAATATGTGGTTTTAAGGTGAAACTTCATATTCTCTCATATGGTATCAGAGCTCATAAACCTCAAACGGGTATCGATCCAATAAAAATGAAATTGAGATCTGATGTAAGATTGGTGAGTCCAAAAGAGGCATCATCTTGAGGGGACATATTAGGATCTCATAATTGTCCCACATTGAGAAGTGGGAGAGTCCAACATCAATATAAAAGAGATATGGGTGAGTGTGCAATACTAACGAGGTGAGTCTGTTGTTCATCGGTTGGCTAGAAATAGTAGAGTGGTTCAGTGGGAAGCCCCTCCTTAAGTTTACCTAAACTGTTGAGGTCATGTCCGGGATTTAAAAACATTTCTGTCAAGGTTTTGGAAGGGTTGGCGCTGAGGGAAGGTCTCAAGCATATTTTGGAGATCGACACTCATTGGAGGCCCCCTATTATTGT